>JAZHYW010039157.1:0-51951 GCA_037355805.1 Ixodes ricinus | reverse complement strand
TTATATGAGGTTGTAAGATTATTTGGACGTTCTGGTTCATGTAAAGGAATTACTTTGCCGACTTTCCATACTTTTGGAAAATAGTCTGATTGTAAACACGAGTTAAATATATTTATGTAAAAATGTGGATGATAAGTTTATAATTTGTTTTATTATAGGGCAGGTTATTCCATCCACCTCTGGGGCTGTTTCTACACATTAATGATTGATGATGTTATTTCCTAGTAATTGAATAGATAGTCGTCGGCATTTACTGGGAGTTCAAATATTTTATTTTCTATGTTAATTAAAATATCAAAGCCTGTAGATATGTCATCTTTTTTAAAAAGGTTATCTGGTATATAATCTATTGATTCTAGGAGGATCTGGTGCTGGTTTGATATCTTTTGGTTATAGGAGGTCTGAAAAGAGACGTCTTAACTTTTTTAATTGCGATTTTATAAGGAACGCTAAATAGTGATATTTTCCGTATTTTCATAAAAAAAGTTCCTCCATGAGTTTATTTTAGCTAAGTTTATGCTCTCTTTAAATGTTTCTTTGAAATCGTAATATTTTCTTTTATATAGTGGTTCTAGTTCTGTATTGTTACATCTTTGATATCTTCTGCGTAACGCGCCTTTCATTCCGATTTCTTTTAGTTCTGAGTTCCACCATGGTGTATTATTCTCACTATATTTACCATTTCTTTCACAGCATTTAGAGCGCAGCTCTTAGGCGCCCGTTTACGGGTTGAGCGGCGTCGCCGTTGCCGTTGGTGTAACCGCGCGATGCATTGTGGGACGTTTCTCATAATGACGTCACACGTGACGTCATACGTGACGTCACGTGTGATGTCATGAGGGCCACGAGACAACGTTATTAGATAAACTCAGTTAAGGAACTGTTCATAGACGCTGCATGCACGAACAGTACCCCCCTCACTCACCACGACTCGCCCGGAGTCGCTCGACGCGCCGCCGGACGGCTGCTTTGGTAACTGAATCGGGATACGTTGGTTTCAACGTTACTAGAAACGTAAAAACCAACGGAAAAAAACTCTTTTTGTAGTAACTTTGATTGGAGATTAGTACGAAATGGGGGCGCGTGATGTTTTCTAAAATTTTTAGTTTTCAAGGTTTTGGAGCACAATTAATATTGTTTTTATACAACCATGCCTCAGCGGGGATTTCAGGTAGCGCGTCCCGACCTACGTGCATTTTAACTTCGGTGACATCTCGCGGCGCGTCCGCTGGGGAGACAAGGGTGGCACCCCTGAAACCACTTTTCGGCTCCGAAATGGCCGATTGAACCCAAAAATAGCTGTCACGTGCAGTTCCTCGAGTGACCGCTGCGGGAGAAATGGCGGCGTTGTGATCGCCATTTGGTCGCTTCAGCTGAGCTACTGAGCTGTGCTCTGACGGGGAGAGATAGGCGGACGTGTCTTCCATGTGCTCCGGATTCTCGGTGGATTACCGCGGGTCCTGAACATTTTGGGGGTGAGTCTGCACTTTTTACGCATCGGAAGATTAAGCGAAACGTAGGGATATCGTTTTCTGCACGAAATTCCGTCCGAAATAGCCATTATAGAAGAAAATCTGTCGGAGAGAGCTAGGCCTCACGCTGGGCCTAGCGTCATGACGGCGAGGGAGCAGGAGAATCACGCTACCTTCTTGAACATCGCTAGATACAAGCAAGAATTGGCTGCTAGAGAGGAACAAAAAGACGAAGATGACGACAAATCGAAATGGCAACTAGTTGGTGGATATAAAGGCCGGCGGATCATAAAGAATTTTAGAACTTCGCTCAAAGAGGAGAGAAAGACCTTCGAGATTATCGTCGGAATCAAGGGCCTCGACCTAAGGAAAGCTGAAGCCTTGGAGATTTTCGCGTGCATCATGGCAGCGACCAACGTATCGCCACGGGCAGCGCTCGGAGAAGACTATGCTATCAAGAACGTACGTAACAACACGGTCACCGTGCATACGAACGATCGGGAACGGGCGGAGAAGTACCTAGGAGTCAAGGGATTTCGGTACGAGGGTAGCGAATACGAAGCGCATGGATACACCGCAAACTCGGAAAACACTCTCCGAATAGTAGTCGCCAAGGTGTTTAGTAGAGAACGAGAAACCAACAACCAAGAGATTTTGGAAGAATTGCAGCGGAGCAATCCCAAAACACCCATAATTGATGCAAAGCGGATGGGCCGATCCGGGTCCATCTTGATTACACTGGGCACGAAGGTTCTACCGGGCAACATCAAGATCTTCGGAAGCATCAACTGCTACCACATCTATTTGGAAAAGAAGCAAGCGTGCACCGCGTGCAGAAAAATGGGACATCGTGCAGATAATTGCCCCGAAGGTGTCAGCCGCAGATGCCCGAACTGCGGCGAGGAACACGACTTCCCTCAACGGGTGCCTGGAGTAAGGACCAATTACACGTGCACCCCCAAGTGCGTGATATGCAATGGACACCACTACACTGGAAGCAATGCCTGTCGGGAACGCTACAAGCCTTTCAGGGAGGACAGGCCCAAACCGAAAAAGTCTTTCGTGACAACCGAAGATACCACCACTACTTCTACCAGCGAAAAGGAAGAAACAATGAGCTACGCTCGAGCCGCACGGGGCAAAAATACGAGGGAGCCGCAAGCCAAGGATGCACCCGAAAACTCTACCGATTCGGCGCTTGAAAAAGCAAACAAGAAACTAACCGAAGAATTGGCGTGCCTCAAGAAGAACTATGAAGCGGCCATGCGTACGATCCGACAACTCCAACAGGAACAAATGAAAAGCAGCGCTCCCACACCAACGAGTGTCGTCACTGGAAATCAGAACATGGAAACCGACAACGAGATGCCAACACCTCCACGGCCGGCCGAAGTCAGGAAAGGACGGAAGAGAACAGACTCTGAAAGCTCGGTCCAAACGAGCGTCAGCTGCTCATCGGAGATACCGTACAAGGCTAGAAAGACCGGAGACTCGCTCCCTCAGAAAGTCGAAGCTGCGCTCAGCAGCATAATGGCAAGCCTTCAAAGACTGGATGAACGAATGAAGACGAATGAAGAGCGGATGGCGCGCATTGAACAAGAATTTGCGAGACTAACTGCCAACCATGGAGGACAGCAGTAAAGTGCGCGTTTGGCAGTGGAACAGTGGGGGTCTCAACACAAAGATTGGCTCGCTCAAAATGTTAATCATGGACACCGATTCTCCGCCGGACGTTTTGGCCGTACAAGAATCGGGCCTCGAGTGTACGATACCGGGATACGTAAGATACGGAATGATAGGTCAAATGGAAGGAAAATTTGTACACACTTTCGTGAGGAGGGATCTACCAGTCAAACAACACGACATAGAATTGGATGCCCAAGTCAAATCGGTCACCGTAGAAATTATGCCCAAACGCAAGAAACAGAAAAGTCTCATCATCTGCAACGTGTACTCCAATCCAAAGGATACTTCCTATGCAGTCTCGCAAATTTTCAAGAAGATATGGAACGTTGCGGGAGAAAATCCGGCCCTGATTCTGGGAGACTTTAACGCTCCAAATACTGTATGGGGCTACGAAAGAGATTCTGCGAAAGGAAAGGAAGTTGCACACCAGGCTGAAGCCCACGAAGCCTTGCTACTAAACGACACTACAGAATACACTAGGATTGGAAATAGCGTGCAGCGGGATACAAACCCGGATCTTACTTTTGGCCTAAACATCGACGAATTCACATGGACCAATAGCAAAGAAAATTTAGGCAGCGACCACTATATTTTGGAAACGAAAGTTCCACTGCCAGGATTCCGACTCACGCGACTCCCCACACAACCTTGCACCGATTGGGACGCTTTCCGCAAAAGAAGACAAGAAGCCGCACGACCGCTAGAAAATATCGGTGACTGGTGCAAACAGTTAGTCGAAGATCAAGCGGCCAGCACTACAGAAATCGAGAACCCTACCCATTCGAGAACGATGGACAGCAAACTACAACGTATGCTGATGGCCTACCGTTCAATCTATCGGAGATGGAAGGAAACGAAAAAGAAGTACCCTAAGCTAAGACGACGGGCTGCCAAACTCATCAGCGAAATTGAAGCGTACGCGCAGCAACTTAACCAGCAACAGTGGCAGCAAATGTGCGATGAGCTACAAGGCAGATTACACACAAAGAGCCCCTGGTCCCTCTTTCGCTATATGATGGCACCTGACGATACCAAAATAGAGAAGAGAAAACTCCTCACCAAACTCGTTCGGGAACTCGATGGCGAAGACATCTACGCAAGACTTAGATCCCTGTATCTCGAATCCCCCAACCTGCCACCCCGCTACCAACAGCGTACGGCGGAACCGAGAACCGCAGGCTCGATGCACCAATCACCGAATCGGAAGTGCGACTCGCCATGGCCGGAGTCAAGACTACTTCGGCACCGGGCGCGGACAAAGTCACGAACCGAATGCTTCGCAACTTGGACGATGAATCGGTCCTACGAATTACCGAGTACTTTAACGAAATATGGACGAACGGGCGCCTGCCGGAAAGCTTTCGCCACGCCATCGTCTGCTTCATCCCAAAACCCGGAAAGCCTCTCAAGGTTGAGAATCTGCGCCCAATCTCACTCACGTCGTGCGTGGGCAAACTACTGGAGCGCGTCATTCAAACAAGAGTACAAGAATACATGGAGGAGCAAAATTTATTCACGCACCAAATGTTTGGTTTCAGAAAACATCTTTCTACGCAAGACGTGTTTATTCAACTTAAAGAAGACCCGCTGAATGAAAGCAGAAATTGGACCGCACTCGCCGTACTCGATTTGAAAAAGGCTTTTGACCGCGTATCCCATGCGGCAATCTTGAACCAAATCTCCGAGATGGGGCTGGGAGAGCGGACCTTTAACTACGTCCGCTCTTTCCTGTCTGGCCGCACAGCCAGCATCCAACTAGAAGGCGAAACTTCGGAAGTCTTTAACATCAACAACGGATGCGGTACGCCACAAGGGGCAGTCATTTCCCCGCTACTGTTTAATCTGGCAATGATACCCATGTCGAGAAAATTGGAACAGGTTGGAGGCCTGCAGCATGCCTTGTACGCTGACGATATTACGATTTGGACCAACCACCCATCCCCCTACATGGGCAAAGCCATAAAGTTAGGGACGGACATTGTAAGGGAAGAAGCTAAAGCCATCGGACTGGAATGCGCCACCGAAAAGTCGGCACTACTCGTCCGACCCCCAAACACAAAGCTTCCCAGCAGGAAATGGAGTTCTACCTCAAGACTCAAGGAATAGACATTCCTAGGACAGACAATGTACGAGTTCTCGGAATGATAATCTCTATGAAGAACGAGCAGAGCAGTATCATCAAGTACTTCAAGAAGCACGCGGACAACCTCGCCCGACTAGTTCGACGTGTCTCCCGCAAGAGCTACGGACTTAAAGAGAATGGAACTTGCCGACTAGTTCACGCATTCGTGCTCAGTCGAATCATGTATGCGGCACCTTACATGAACCTGAACGAAGGGACAATCAAGACTCTAGATACAATTATCAGGAAAGCCTTCAAGACCGCCCTTGGTCTACCAACGTGCACACCAAACGACGCGTTGGAAGAACTCGGACTTCATAACACTTTCGAAGAAATGCGACTAGCACAGAGGACAGCGCAAGAACAGCGCCTGTCAAAAACTGCAACAGGCCTCATCACTCTGCAGCGCATCGGAGTCAAGCAATCGAAGAAAGAAATCAGACAGAAACCGATCCCAGCAACATGGCACCGGGCTTTAAGAGTTATCCCGCTGCCCAAAAACATGAATTCCGCGAGGGACAAGGGAAGAAGAGAAGCAAGAGCCAGGGCACTGGACACGCTACATAATGGTCAAGAACACGTGTACCACGCAGACGCCGGCACATACCCCTCCGAAGAAAACAAGTGCGTGGTGGCTGTGTACAACGTTAATTGCACGACCACCGCATCAGTACGAGCGAGCAACGTCGACGAGGCAGAAGAGGCGGCGATCGCCCTGGCCCTGAACCTGGCCGCAGCAAAGGGCCACCCTGCCACCATCACATCTGACTCAAGATCGGCCATTATGAACCTGAGCAACGGTAAAGCCGGACCTGCTGCACGGAACCTATTACTGAAGACGACGCCAAAGGAAGACGCCAGCTACTCGTTGACATGGGTACCCGGCCACTCGGGTCACTCTGGCAACGAGGGGGCTCACTCGCTAGTGGTCCGTGCGCAAAACACCCGGACCAATGGCGGGATGGGCATCCCCACCACCGACGGAGACCACAATTACGGGGCCTCACCACTCACGCGGGGTCCCGTAACATATAATGAGATCCTCAGAAACCTCAGGATTCGGCGCAAGATTTTGGGCGAGCCTCACAAGAAGCTCACCCGACTTCAAGAATCTACGTGGCGGCGTTTACAGCTCCGCAACTCCCTGACTCCCCGAACCCTGAAAAGATCATGGCCAGATCTCTTCAAGGGAAATTGTGAAGAATGCGGCTTCGCGGACGGGTCCTGGCGGCATACCTACTGGGAATGCCCAGAGACCCCCCTGCCTACTGTCCTGCGAGACATACTAGAGGAAGGCGACTCCCCTGTTTGGGAACGGATATTGGTGGCAGAAGACTACACCATTCAGGTTGCAGTCGTTTCATGGGTGCAAGAAATTGAGTGCAAGCTCAAGTCGAAGCTAAGAATGCGAAAAATCCCCCATCCCCATCCCCCCTTAAACGAACCCTCGTATCAGATCTTATGATCTGATTTTATGGTTCAATAAAGTTTACTGACTGACTGACTGACTCAGCTGTGCTCTTTGGAACGCACAGTTATGAAACGGAACTATAGAGGGCGCTTCGAACGACTCCAGGCGATCGAAGTGAGTGAGGGGGACCCCTCTCCGCGTGAGTTCCACAACAGAGGTAATCTAATAACGTTGCCACGAGAGTCACAAGTGACGTCACAAGGGTAACGAGGGTGAGGTCACAAGGGGCGTCACAAGGGTCACCAGGGGAACGTCACGTGTGACGTCAGCCGCGTGACGTCACATGGGCATACCCTCCCCTCCGTGTCCTCCCCTTCTCCTCCCCAAGAGCTGCGCTCTCATTCGGCATTACGAAGAATTGTAAACGTCTTTCATTTTTTATTCATTTGAGAAATTGATGATAAAATTAATCCAATTTATTCTCTATAATATCCCCTGTTAAATTATAAAATATTTACATTTTAACCAGAAGTCATTTTTTATAAGATCATAACGTTTTGTTAAACAATTTATTGTTAATTTTCTTTGTGGTTGAGTTTTTAATTACATTAGGCCAAATGAAACATATTGATGATCGGTTAAAGACCCTTTATCTAATATTCCCCAGTGTGATATTTTATTTAGAATATCGCTTAAAACAATCGTTGAATCTATCAAACTTTTACCGTTACTTGTTTAAAAGGTTGGTGGAGAATGTTTATTAATAACGGTGAAAAGGTTATGTGTTGTTAAAAATTCACCTAAGACTTCTTTATTGCCTGTGACCATTAAAATCCCACCGAATATTGTGTTTTTATTTGTTAAAGAACGAAGGAAGTTGTCTAATTTGTCTAAGTTTGATTTCTATATTTAAATTGAATAGTTACTATTTCTGTTTGTTATAATAGAGGAAAAGAGAGTAAGTACCGTATTTTCCGGACTATAGTCCGCACCCGGTGTATAGTCCGCAGGGGCAAATATGGGGTCAAAAATAAAAGTTTTTGCTTAGATAGCCCGCACCCGGTGCATAGTCCGCACCCAGTGCATAGTCCGCACCTGGGGCTTAGTCGACACGAAAATCCTCTAATACGCGGCACACCTTGACATATGTCTGCTTTCTTAGCTCACAAACAAGCCGATAATATACATAAATCATCATTAGCATACTCTTTTATTCACAAAATCCGTCGCGTCTCGTCATAATCAACGATATTGAAAAACAAAATTCCTGTATAGTCCGCACGCGTAGATAGTCCGCGCAGCCTGAAATTTCAACTTTTAAACATGTATAGTCCGCGGACTATAGTCCGTAAAATACGGTATTATCTGTACAAATTATTGCCCATTTGTGATTAGCTTGAGATGGTATGATTTTATATCGTAAAGGTACACCTACAATTTTATTTTCTACAACATGAGGCTGTTGTATGAAGATAAATGAGGGCTTAATTTCATTTGTTATTTATTCTAATTATGCAGTTCCTGTTTTTGATTTTCTTAAATTAATTTGGATTGTTTCTGTACTATTGTTATTGTTTTGCGTTAATTTTTTATGTTTGCTCTTGTCCCTACCTAATAGTTTTTGCATTGTTTACTCAAAATTACCCCTCAAAAAAATTAAGTTTAAATGTATATATTTGTACAAAGTCGCAAGTTTAATATTTTTCGGGCAAGAAGGCACCAATTTCAACCTGCATAAAATAATTTCAAACCAAAATTTCTAGGCCTCTATGGGTCCTAGACTAACAAGGTTAGAACCTTTGGACTCGTTTGGAAGAGCCCTTTCCAACGATATAAGACACGATTCAAAAACTGCCAAAAACTATTTGACCCGGGCCAATTGCCAAAAAAGTATGCAGCGCATTCGCCTGCCTCGCGTTGATTATACAAAAATGTGTAACATGCATACTTTCGGTGAAAAAATTTGTAGGCCTAATTATTAGGCCTACTTACAGAGTTTCCGGTAGTGTCTTGGTCCTCCATGTCGTAGCAGTTGTCGTCAACGTAACCGCGTGTTGTTTATATACCCTCCTGTTACCAGGGGTGCACTATCTCAAGTCAACAAGTCGCAGCCTCTACAGTGCTTTATGCTATTACTTAACCAGGGGATTACTTCAGTTACATAATAAATTGTTGAAATACCATCTGCAATCTGTGCCTCAGGGTAGCTATAAGGTTTTCACCGAAGGCACAGAGTCATGAGAAAAAGAGAGAGAGAGAGAGAGAGAAAGGAGAAGGGAGGAGAGAGAGCCGCGCGATTGGTCCTTAGGGTCACGTGGTATCCGCCTCGGCTGTTCACAGCTTGTGCGGGCCGCCACCCCCGGAAGCGCCCCACTCCTGAGAGGAGAGGACACTCCGCTGGCCGCTCTGGCCCACACGCCTTCCCCGCAGACGCCTCCGAAGTCAAAGCAGTCAAAAATACGCCGCAGTGAGTATTGCAGAAAACTGCAAAATATAGAAGTGAAATCGACGATTTCACAGTAGATAACACGCCCGTGGCTCCCAATACGCCAACCAGCGAACTAGGTAGAACACATATCTACTTGCTGGCATATGCTTAGCGCGTGTACGCCAGTGGGGAGTGCCGAAGTTATTTACGGTTTACAGATATACTTTTCCTCGTCACTTCATGCCATCGCACACACCGATGACGCCAGTGTTTTTGTCGTGTTACGGCACTGGCGCAGCACAGCGCGGTGCCGCTAGCTAGTTTGCGTTTAGCCGAGTGCTTGATCGCCACTGCTCATCCGAGCTGTTGTCAAACGCTTTCCGACTTTCGCGATTGACGTAGCCTCCGTGGGGTTTAACGACGCGAGCGAACGCTCTGTGATCTGTATGCGCTGCACGCCTATATGAAATGCAGTATTTGCATGTGTGGCACGTCTATATGCTGCACGAACGATTTCCTACTCGCGAAAGCACCTGAACTGTGATCGCGTGCCTCCGAGCTACGACGCTTCGCATTCACATACCTCCATCCCAACAACTATAGCCGGAGTCTTTCGGTGTTTCTTTTGAAAGTACGCGCTTTTGGCTTTACGACGCTAGTACACTTCGAGTTCTCCACGTCGTCGTGGCGGGCCGAATGCACAGCTTTAGAACGTGCTTTTCTTGCCCTACTGTACTGAACACACGCACGGAGAACAGGCTATCTGGGCATTTATTTTTTCATTCAACCAAGAGGGCAGGACAAGGGAAAATGACCTGTGCAGAAAATTTCACATTTGTGAGTACCTATGCAGCTGACGCCTGCGTACTTGGCACAACAGAGGGTCAGAGTGGTTCTAGCTGTACTCACCTTGGAAGGCGCCGATTGCTTCTCCAGAAACGACGTAACTAATCTCCCTTACAATTCACGACCATGATCCGTACATAGAAGCTTGCATTTATTCATTTTGCAAAAGACAATTTTCAACGACCTCACAACTTCCTCTCCTGCCTTTCGAGCTATGGGGACGACAGTGACAAATCGTGGATGCTTATCAATCACAAACAAAATGTATCGTTTTCATTATTGTATTGCGCAATTTTTTTAAATTTCCACCAGGTCCGCTTGATAGACGTCTCGAAGTACCAAGAATAGCGTTTTGCGGTAGACGCGAGGGCGCTTGGTTTCCCTGAACAATGTATTTGCGTCCGATCCTCCTAAAAAGTTTTCCGCCGTTCTTCTCGCCGTATGTCGTGCGAGCCTGTTGATTCCACCAAAAGAGGCAAGATGACTTGCTTTGTAGTGGACCACTTTTCTACCCTTTTCGTTTTTGTTACGACGACATGCTTTCTTAGCGGACCGCTGTTTTGGTCGCTAGTTGCGAGTGCGAAACGCTGAGAGGTTCAGATGACAAATTGATGAGAGCGGAAACAGCGCCTCTCATCCAGGGAGGCTGCTTGTTGTGCAGCTCGGAGCGCAGTAGGTCTACAATGCTGGATCCCTCGATTGTTTCTCCGTGAACCACCAGCGTTCTCTCGGAAGTGTAGGCAATTAACGAAATCGCCTTGAGTAACGAGCGTCTTAACTTTCGTACAGTGTCATGGGTGAAAAGCGGAGAGAATTTTCTCGTCGTTAAAGTAATCCTTGTCTAGAATTTCTTCCATGCTTTCTCAACCAGACGCTGTGATGTACAAGGTGCGGTAGAAACGGGATCATCATGAGTAGGTACGATCGTCGATGACGTGATAAGCGATGGGGTCGGTGACCCACTCCGCTGCTCCGAGGGAAACAATACGAAGGCGCTGCGGTGAAGTGACAGAAGAAGACGTACCTCGACCAATGGCCGCCCGCGCTTTGAGGGTTCTTCTTTTAATTCGATCGTGATTGACGGTGGTCACTGGCCGGTTTCGTTTGACCAATGACCTCGTGACGCGAACCGAAATGAGCCAGAACTGCTAATTTATTTGAACGAACGTGAAACTAAGAAACCAAGTCCACAATATTGGATCTTTGAAGAGGTTTACATTGATCAAAGTGTACAAGGTTTGCGGATCTTAGGCGAGCACCGGTTCCAGTAGACTCAGAAACGATCGACCCTTTTGTCTGTTGGTTTTGCTCAAGTAATTGACGACGACGGAAAGGTCGTTATCACCCCCACGCTGTTCCTCGCAGGTCTGCGTTGCCCGTTCTTCCGTAATGCGTGTCGCTTTAACCTCGACGATGTGTGCGCTGCTATCATTCGAAATGTACCTACGTAACATTTTGTGCAGCGTTTGAATACTTTTCTTTAGCTTGTTGTCGTTCGGTTCTTCGTCTTCTTTTACAATCTCGGGAATGTTCTCCCTGTAAGGTATGAGATAATATTTTTCATGCTTCTCAGACTCCGGATAGCCTTTGCGATGGCGCTCTTCCCGATCGTTGATATGAGGCCTACCAGAGCAGGAAGAATCAGGAGTACGAAACCTCCCTTCAATACCAACGTCTTTCTTATGTTTATGTTATGTTCTTAGGTTTACTCTCAAAATACCCAGGGCTTACGTACTAAGTCGGATGAGTTTATGTCGAATACACTGCCGAGTTCTTCTGATATGATCTGTTTGACCGAAACTTGGCTTTGTGCTGGCATTTCCAGTCTCAGCTCTTTCCCGTCTAATTATGTTGTGTATCGGCAAGACAGATTATTATACCACGGGAATGAAACTAGGGGTGGGGTTCTTGTTCCGGTTAAATCCGTAGTTCAGTCTCACCGGCGGAAGGACTTAGAGTCCCATTCAGAATGCACCTGGGTTGAAATACTTAAGAAAGATTGTTTTAACTTAAATTGGTTAATTAAGTTAAATTAAGTTAAGAAAAGTTAAATTATTATTTCCCTCCACTTTTTGGTGAGGCAAAGTTCATAGCACACTTTGAAGGTCTCCAAACATTATAAACTTTTCTAAGTTTCGGGGTCAGGTTTATGGAGATTTAAATTCACCCGGAATTAACTAGGCAACTGGTATTTTTCCTGTACAACAAGCGTGACTTCGAGGAAAGCGTCGTGTCTATTATCATTTGCAAACTTTTTCAATTTTTCCCAGTGTAATGAAATAGCGAATGCATGTGGTAATGTTCTTGACTTGAGCTTATCTAACTCCCCGCTTGAGCGAACAATGCCGGCTGATAACCCACTTGTGCCAGTTGATGTCTACCATCAACCGTTTATAACAAAATGTTTCTCATCTGGCCCGCCACGTTGGAAAGGAAGTTCAGTCGCTTTTTGTTATTTCCGGGAGATCATCTTGGTTTATACAGATAGATCATCTTGGTTTATACAGATTCCTTGAACAGTGCAACTGGTCGGAAGTCTTAACTGATAAAATAGTCGACTCAGCTACTGAAATATTAAGTTCCATTGTTAAAAACGCAGTTAATGTCTCTGTTCCGAAACGGCTTACGTGCCCCTCCCACTATCCTAGCTGGTTTTCCAGAGATTTAAAGATTTCCTTAGGAAAAAGCTCCACTATCATCGATTATATAAAAAGACAGGACTAGAGATTTGGTATCAGAAATTCAGTATTTATCGATGCCTGGTTTAACAGGTGTGTAAACAGGACAAGCGTATGCACTTTAATGGACTTGAAAGTAGTTTGTCAAAACTCCTAAAGAATTTTGAATATACGTGAAACAACACCTTCGGGAAAAGAATTTTAACAGTTGCCTTCGTGACGGTGCTGGTTACAAATCTTTACCAGCTGAAGCAGCAAATCGTTTTGCTGACTTTGTTAGTTCTTGCTACTTGCTTCAGCAATTGAGTAATATTAATACCTTGGGTGTAGAACGTGATCACTTTTTGTTTTCTTTTACTGTCGACATTGAAGATATAATCGAAGCAATATATCAAATGAAATCGAAATTTTCTACGGGTATTGATGGCATACCAACTTTTATTATCAAAGGTTGCTGTGCCTATATTTGCCCCTGTTCTGTGTCATATTTTCAACTTATCACTTAAACAATGACTTTTCCCTGAGCTCTGGAAGTTTGCGGTTGTTGTCCCTGTATTAAAAGGAGGTGATTCTTGTTTAGCTTGTAATTATCGTCCGGTATCATTATTATGTGGATTTGCAAAAGTTTTCGAGAAAGTACTTCATAAGCGTGTTTATTGCTACCTGAACACTGTGATATCTGATGAACAACAGTTTCTTTTATGAGGTTGGTCTGTAAAGTCCAATTTGTGTTAGTTTTTAAGTTACACCGCACCAATAGCTACTAGTAGAGGTCAAGTGGACGCCATCTACCTAGACATGTCTAAAGCATTTGAATGCGTTAGGCACGATTTATTGTTGCTCAAGCTAGCCTCACATGGTTTCAGCCCGCATTTGTGTAGATGTTTTCATAGCTACTTATGTGATTATCGCAATTTTGTTCGTGTCAATGACATACTTCTCTGAACAGTTTACTTCAACGTCTGGCGTACCGCAGGGCTCAATTCTCGGCCCGACTTTGTTCCTGTTGTATGTAAATGGTATTGCTTCTTGTGTTAGCAATGCTAACATCCTTCTGTTTGCCGACGATGTTAAGTTATCTTTAAGTGTGAAGTCACTATCCGACTGCTTTCTTCTCCAAACTGGTTTACATCGAGTTTCGAGAGGGTGTTTAGAAAACAGCTTGTTACTTAACCCCTTGAAATTCAAATCAATGGTGTTATCCAGGAAGCGTGATGCTCTTTGTTTTGCATATTACCTGGATGGCGTATTAGTTCCTCCAGTCTCCTTTATCTGGGACCTCGGAGTGTATATTGACAGCTCACTTTCTTTCAACAATCATGTCTTCGCTACATTAAATGCAGCGTTGAGGACGTTTTGAATGATTTCAAGAATTTGTCGTCAATATTCAGCTCCCTGTTGCTTGCTACTCTTACTCAAGTCTCTAGTTCGATCGCGACTGGGATTTGCCTCAGTCGTTTGGAATTCATATAGTCTGTTGCAAGAGATAGCTATTGAAAATGTGCAAAAACAAATGGTAAGGGTTTTATATGACGGCTACCTTGGAAGGAGATATTTTTATCGTTATGAAACATTGCTTTGTAAATTTTCGCTGCATAAATTGGCCGTGAGAAGGCAGTAGAAAGATTTTCTATTCCTTCACAAAGTTATTCATGGCAGGGTAAATTCGGCGTCTTTATTAAAGACTATTCAGTTTTATGTTCCCTCTTGCCCGAGCCGAAACATTTCAACTTTTTATCGATCTTTGGTTGTCCGCTGTAATCGCATTGTCAAGGATACAAATCGCTTATGATTCACAAAAATTTAACCTCGACATCTTTTCATCCATTCATGAGTTTATGTTAAACCTACGTTACTGGATGTCTGCGAACTAATCAATAATACATTTTTGCATTTTGATAATGTCGCACGACTTTTATTGATTTAACTTTGTTGTTCCCTGTATTTTTAGGTTTTACCCCATGTATGTTTAGTGTACCGCACTGTAAACCAAAAAAACTGCCTGTGGGCACAAAATTTGTTTAAAATTATTTTTATTTATGTTGTTGTGCGGGTTTTTTCGATTTAGCTAGTGACCTATGTCGGACTCAAATCTATTCACCTTCTTTTTTACAGCTGCGGAGAGAGGAAGGTTAGCGGCGCACAGGTTTAAACAAATTTCCCTAATTATTTTCAGATGCTTCTCCTCGGCGTGACGTAGTAGCGATTATCTATGCCTAGACGATTTGGCTTCCGACTCATGGTGCAAGAATCTTGCCTTTTTGGTGATGCGGTTCATTAGGATCGTCAGACGGACGTGTCGTACACGACTTCAGGACCCTCGTCCGGCAAGATTTTCACTCTCAAGTTTGCGATTGGTCTCTCCGAACGTAACTGAATGGGTTTTACAGCCGTCCGAATGTATACGTAGAACGTGCCCCCTATTACCCCCAAAGAGTTGTCGGGATAGCACTCGGAGTTGATGGGCAATCCTAACTGAACGGAATACATTTAAGGCCGAAGAATTTAGGCTGATTATTCCAAAGTAAGAATCTTAAATGAACACGTTCTGCGTGATGAAAATGACAAAAGCGTTATAGTGATGAGTAGCTCCTATAAAATATTCACAAATGTCTTTGAGCTTCGTTCGATTGGCGAGAAAGTTGTCGAATACAATCAGCGATTTTCTTTCGGGGTCTAAATTTTGTAGGGTCTCCTTGGTGAAAATGACCCCGCTCATCGCCGAAAACCAGCTCTGGGGAAACACGAAAACGCAGTAGACGACATGAAACTCTTTGTCGAATATTTTCTCTTCTAAATCGCAAGAATTTGCTAATATATAAGTGCTTTTACCCCATTTAGAGGATCCAATCATCGTGATTGACGCCGGTGTTTGGAAACGAAATGTGTCCAGGTCTGGGGACATGGTGGTGACCTGAACTGCGCTTGTAGACAATGAAAAGAAGATATCTCAGACGGGTTTCTAAGTACTCGCGAGATAGAAGCACGTTCCGGCGGCAGGAGATCCGCGACTTTCGCTTTATGGCAAATGTTAATCTTCAGACGCGTCGCAACAGTGCGGTCTATAGTGTCGCCCGAACGTGTAAGTATTACCGATTCACAATGTTTACCCAAAGAAGGTTATGCAATAAAAATAAGCGGATGTTTTCCAAGATCCGAGCTGACCGCGCGATACGAGAGCGTCTAGCAGAAAGAAGTCCAGACAGGTTTGGAAATGTCTCGACAACTCGTAATGTGATAGTATTTTTCTTTTTCGTATGCAAATTAAATACGCTGTTTGTCGCTCTGCTTGCTTTTATTTTTTCAATCTTGTTTTTGTTTCTTTTTATATATACACGGATTCAGCTCTGTTACATCGCGGCGCGGTGGTGGCGAGTCGGGCGCACTTCCGGTCTGGGGCTGTGGGCGGAAGTCACCATGCATGACGTGCATTGCTGCGCTGTTATGAAAGAGACCAGGCAAAAACCTGCCTTCTCGTCAAAACACCGCGACTAGGACTGTGCCGAAGAATTCGGGAAAGGTTTGAAGGTCAGTTTTCATCGTGTTTTCTGCCTGCTCGGTTCGTCCGAGAACGTGAATAGGACCATGAAAAAGGAAAACCAGACGCCGTCGGAACTCCCAAGCAGAAAGTGCCCAGTGAATGTGAACGAGCAACTGAAGGACTGGAAAAGAAACATGTGCTTTGTGTTTTCTGTGCTCGCCAGTCTCCATCCCGCGCCCTCTAATCGATCGAGAGCTTCTTGCTACCGAGACAATTTGACCAAGTATTGGTTCGCCACCAATTATCCAGTGACGTTTCCGCAAGACGTGCAGGCCTTCGAGAGAAAAAACTCCGTGTCTGTCAACGTGTACGGTTACGATCGAGAACAAAGGTTCGTCTACCCACTCAAAGTCAGCGATAGTGATATGCAAAGGCACGTGGATTTGCTCCTATTAGCCGATTACTTTGTTCTAATCACCGACTTTGTCAGACTTCCGCGAACAGGGAGAGCCACTGTTTTTGCTGTAAAGGCGCATGATGGGCTTTCGCTTTCGCACTGCGCTGGACAATCATGTATCCATGTGTAAAGAAAAGAAGGCAGTCCAAACAGTGTGCCCAGCAAAGGGAGGCGCGTTGTATTTCCGGAGCCCACACACAATGTGATCCTTTTTCCTACTTTTGCGTCTACGATTTCGGAAACCCATTCTGAAAGTGGAAAACATGGGTCGGGCTTACGAGAAGCAGGTCCCCAGTTCGTTTTGCATACTCGTCCTTCGATCCATGGACTCGCGCATCGTCGAGCAGTTTTCGTACCGGGGCGAGGGCTGCGTGGAAAAGTTTATTTCCATTCTTAATCAATTGTCAAAGCTCACTGGCGCATGAATTCGAAGTGAGGAAATGCCAATGGTGAGCGTGGACGAAGAGGCTCATGCGTCGGCCTTCTCAATGCGCGCTTTGTGGCGAATGGTTCGAAAAGCGAAAGAAAAAGAGTCATAGATCACGATCACTTCGGCGGATCTACAGACAGTCGCTGTCTCAGGGATGCAACTTAAATCTGAGAGTAAACAAGGAAGTCATTCCAGTGGTTGCACACAAGTATTCGTATGACGTTGCCTTTAGTTTACCGAAACTCGACTTATTCGAGTCTAAAGATATATAAAGTGCTCGCCACTAGCTGTGAACAATTTAGGAGATTCGACATGAGTATCCTGCGGTTGCTTCGGTCCCGCAAAAGGTACGACTGCCCTAGTTGCAGGAGCAGTTCCGATCAGTCAAGTAGGATGCTACGGCTGTTTTACTGCTTTGCTTCGTAGATATCAGACATTTGTAGTACACATTCATAAAGCAGCCGGCCGAAAAGCAAGTTCGCCACGATGAACACAGGCTCAGAACGAGCCCCCACTTGTATCCTGAGATGAACAATCTTAGTGGTGTGCATTGCATGTTGCAGAAGCGCTGTCGAAGCTAATCGTAAGCTCGCGCTGAAAAGAGCAGGTTAAACTATGGCCGCCAGAGATTACCACCTTCAGCACCACGACGCGCTTGGGCTACCAGGGAGTCAATAATCTCCGTGCGCGTTCGCTATGGAAGCGCCCACAAACTATGGCCACTAGAACATGACATAGCAATGAAAAAACTGTTAGGGCGCAGGCGAGCTGGTGTAGGTTTACCGTTTTGTTAGACCACCTGAGACTGGGTGGAAGAAACACGACGACGTCTCAATAAGAATAGGGGCTAAGCCTGCCTCAGGTACGAGACGTCGTCGTGTTTCCTCCACCCAGTCTCAGGTGGTCTTACAAAGATGATGACATAGCAGGCAGAAATTGTCCGCTGGGTTAGCTGAAAGCCCATTAAAAAAGCACGGCAAAAGAAGTGGCAGTACGAACAAGTAGCCTCCTTGAGAATGACAAGTATGAACATGACGTCGGGGCACAAGATCGCTTGACAAAGAGCAAACCCACTGAATGCCTGATGAGAAGCTGGTGGTGGGTGTTGAATGGATCGTGATTTTCCATTAGCGCAATATTTTGGAGGTGCTCGTATTTAGCGTTCATAAATTGATAACAGCAATTTATTTTAGCTCAAATTTTGACCGTATTTACCCAACAGTGTGTATGCATCTGTAGTTCTAGCATTAATGAGTTTTAGGAGGTGCCTTTCTCGACAGGTTGAGGCAACCCAATCCGGGAACTGGCAGAACGAAATTGAACGTCTATATTCTAGTGCCAGAAAATAGACAAGGGATGTTCTTTTTTTATAGTCTTTTCACTTTCACGATTTTAAAACAGAGAAAGCGAAGCATTCGTCGAGCTTACCCCCTCTACCAACACGAAACTAAAAAGTCCTCCCCCGCCTTGGTCGTCATGTTGAAGACAATCGTGGCGTCTGAGCAACGTGTTTTTTGTGCAAGCTAGTTGTAAAAGGTTGGAGTGGTGTGTTATGCAGTCCTCGTCGAATAAATGTGTTGCCCTCTTTTAGATAAAAAAAAAACGCCGCATGCATACCTTTTTGTCGTGGGGTACGTGCATCTCTATTTCTTGAGCAGACTGTTTTCTCGCACAGGGGACGAAGAACCGTAGACAGTGGTTGAAACATGGCAGGCCTCTTGGGAAGCTAGGCAACCACGCTAAAGACGCAAACGAAAGTTCGCTCTGCGACCGACGCCCGCTAGGCGTCGTCGGACTCGGCACAAGACGTGGTCTGCAGGAGCAGAGAGAATGCGGAGGGTCTGATACGACTCGAGGCACTCGTCGCAACGAACCCAAAGACAACGCCACTCTTTGAACGAATAATTCCAAACATTGAGTCAGATAGCACATTTGACGGCTTTAGGGAAGCGTCAAACGGAGCTGCCCTAAATTATTTATTTTCAAAATGGCTCTGAAACATTGAAATCAGATATTGAATTTAGAGGAAGCGTGCTCTGGTTTTACCCAGGGTTCCCTACGAGACACGTGGTGATTCTACCTGTCCACAATGCGGATTGAGACAAAGCATCCGCACAAACGGCACAAAGCACGAGCCCTTGGCACTTGATTTCAGCGCGCTAGCGCTGCATTGGCGCCTCCCATAGTTTCGGCATCGCGTCTGTGGCATTCGTTTTGCTCCATATGTAAAACAAAGTACAGTTCTGCTTTTCACCACATGAGCCGTGCCAATCGAACCTTGAGGAGAGTAGAAGAAGGAAAGCAGTTGGGAACTTAAGAGTAAGTGCTTCCCTATGCTTCGCATAATTCCCGCTCTAGCTTCAAGTATGTACCGTCGGTTAGAAAATATCATTTTCTGCTTACGGTTCAGTTCCTCTCTGTGGATAGGCAAAAACAGGACTTTTTCAGCTCAAGGTTTTTTCCTAAAACCTACACTCGTGACATATGAGCATGATAAACACAGCACCTGAAGACAGCTCTGTGTCTTTCGGTCTTAAATCACGCTCGTGAGCCAAATGAGCATGATGCTGCGGCAAACACGATGAGATCGCTCACATGTACGGTGCAGGCATAAGCGTGGGTGAGTAAATAAACATGCTGCTTGCTATTGTGGCATTTTCCTCCCTCGCGAATCAATATAAATCAAATCGGAGGTGAGCAGCTGATAACGCACGCGTCAGATTAGGTATAACTTGTATGTAACACCTTCAAACGGCACTTTTGTTGTAACAAGACCGAAGCTGTTTCATCGCACGCCACGAATGCCGAGTGGTCGAAGTGGTTGACGTAGGTGACAGAACTGATCTCTATTGTAGTAGGCTGGATCGCAGATCAAGTCTTCTTTTGCTGGGGTCGAGCGGCACCACCGGCAGTCATCACTTCACACCAGGGGCTCTAGGTAGTGCTTTTTGATATCAACAACGCAGCAAACGCAGATTGGATGTTGATTGGCGAGAGTCGCTGACGAAGAATTTCCGCAGAAGAAAACAAAGCTCACTTTTTCTTTGTCTTCTTCTGCGGAAATTCGTCATCAGTGACTCTCACCAATCAACATCCAATCTGCGTTTGCTTCATTGTTGACGTCACTTCCTTCTCCCCAGTCGTTATGGGAGCCTGAAAAGCGCAACATAGGGCCCCAGCTAATGCATTGAACTCTATGGCAGAAACAAGGGAAAACTGCAATTTCTTATCTTGATAGGTTGTTCTCGACGATGTCATTTTTTGTGTTTTCCGGGAATGAGAGATAATAATCTGGGCGCACATGCCAAAAGCAATGTTGTTCTCGGAAGTTTTAATGCGTATTAAGTACCCTCTAGAACACTGTAGTCCAAGCGAGCTGGTAATGAGTCGACATCTTGTGAACCCTAAAATGGGAAACAATAAAAAAAAATAAAACAGACGAAGACAACAAAATCTTGTGTCTTCGTCCGTCTTTTTTTAATGTTTCCCATCTCAGGGTCTACAAGACTTCATTATGTCGCGGACGGTACTGTTGCCGTGATGGCAACGTTGCCCCTGTGGCCCCGAGCATGGAATGTTGTCACGTGCCGTGCTTCGATGTTCTTATTGGGGCGTGTGGGCCGCAGCCTCCACTGTTTACTAAGTTACAAATGCCAACATGCAAATGGCAAAACCTCTCAATGTGATTGGCTGCTCAGTCTCCGCTGGCATGGCCATCGCCAATTTGGTTTCTTCATGTCTCTGAAGCTTCGAAAGGATCGTTCTGAACCAGTTGCACCAAGATCGCTATAGCATCATCGTACTGAAAGCGTTTTTCGCCAATATAGGCAACTTTGGCACTAAATGTGCTATTCGGCCAAGAGAGAAGAGAAAGAAGTGTTTAAAAGAAGGAAGCCTGGAACTTATTAGCCACACCGTCGATTGGGGGCAAGCCAAAAGCACTATATTTGTGTCAACTTCGCTCCGAAGTCGAAATTAACTATTTGGACATGCCTAGCAATACAGAAAACTCTAGATTCCTTTGGAGCCGCATATCAATGATGGTATATATATATATGCCTATATGACAGCAATCTGCTTGCTTCTTTACACTGTTGCAAATGAAGAGAAACGGGACAAGCCCACCCACAATTTGCTTTCACTCAACACGACTGGAAGCGTCTTCCTCTCCATTCGCGTCGTCTGCAGCATTTGGTCTGCTCAGCTGAAAAAATGTCCCTTTTTGGGAGAGCCTGTCCTGCCGTTCTTATCCTAGAGAAAGCTATGGTATAGGTCACAAGCAGAGCCCAGCATATACGCGGATTACCCGCGGATCATCCGCGGATTTCTGCATTCACTGGCGGATGAGGATAAAAATGAATCAGATTTGGCGGATTTCAAATAGGATGCGGATTCCAGGGGCTGCGGATGCGGATGAGATGCGGATATCCGCGGGTCCGGATCTACATTTCTGCCGAGGTGGCCCATAAACGTCTGCGACCGCACAGTGTACAGTCAAAAGGTGAGTGACGCGGAAACTTGCGCCAGCTCGAGTTTCCGTGCCTCACTCCCGTAGCGCAGTTCGTGCATGCCATTCCAGCATCAAATGCACCCGCGGAAACGGAAAAAGACTTCTCTTTAACTGGTAAATAATTTAAGAGGGTCGAACCAGTCTCAATCCGTTTCGAGTAGTTCTTTCTTTTTCTGCTGCTTGATGTCGCGGCGCGCGTGAAGAGCACGTAGCGAAATATATGTCCATTAGTCGTCGCGACGAGCAGCTAAGCGACGCTGTCGGTCATGCTGATTTGATCGTAAACAAGTGCGTAAGACACCTCTGGAGCTGTTGTAGTATTATGGCGTAACTCACGCAAAACGTACGAAAATTTCACTTCGGAAATGCGTATTTGCATGTACGTTTCTTCATAAGATTTCTTTTTTCCATAGTTCCGGTATCACGGAATCATGAAAATCCTAACTTCTCCAGAGAAAACAGCGGAGCAGAAGTTGTTTGTCTGAATTCCAACTACGGTGCATTTTTTACGGCGGGCGAAAAAATTCCGATTAGAAATATTTATGCGAGTTAAGTCGAATATTTCAAAATATAATTAGTGGATGTTAAATAATTAATTTGCTTATCATCGAATTTACAATATATACCTGACGTCCGCCAAGAGGGGTATACCGAAATACTTTATTTTGCTTGTTTCGTGTATCCTTAAAAAAGAAAAACACATCCGAGGACGCTTAAGCACTTCTTATGAGTTGCGAATGCGAAAGCATTCTAGGCTTCGGAGGCTTCACGGAGGGCGCGCCGCATTTGCCACTACTCTCCTTCTGGAACACTGTAGCTTGGTGACATGGCCTTGCTACACAGTTCTAGAAGGGGAGTAGTGGAAGATGCGGCGCGTCATCCCTGAAGCCTCCGAAGTGAAAGTTAACCCCGAGCATTGGTGCTGCGAGATAGAATCTAGAGTTGTTTTTACATCAGCACACCATTTTATACACCATTTTATACACCATTTTAAAAGCTTTGCGGCCGTCAGACTGAACAAAATAGTGTATAAAATGCTTGGAAGGTGTCATGAAGTGGCGATGTGGTACTTTGTGGTCAACACGACACAAGTGGCAAGCTTGAAACACTACACGCCAGTGCCGCTACAACAAAAATGAACTATATGCTAATGCTCAGTCAGCTCAGTCTCCCCCGAATGTAGCTCAAGAGATTCGGATAAGGCGCTAAAGGTTCAGAATTGGGCGCTATATGAGTTAAGCACAATGTCCAAAATTTGTTTCTATAAAACAGAATGCCTGTTTGGTAAAGCAGACGCTATTGACGCCAATGCCTTTTTGAAGTTTATATGCTCAGTTATGAAATCGGATCCTCAACGGCTAGTTTGAGGTCCATTCCGACGTAGATTGAGAGTTCGGTGATTGGTAGTTGATTATTGCGGCGAGAGAAACACGGTTGGTATTTCTCTTCAGTTTACTTCTGCCCGATCAATAAAAACTACTGATCCAACAAAATTATTCTAGAGTCATGTTCTTTACTGGCGGACTGGCTTTCAAGTTAGGAGACAAATTCAAGCTATGCCTGGTTTTCTTAGCGGCTCACTGTTCATATATGAAAAAGTTGCATAACGTTTGTTTTCTCAAATTCTTGGTATTTCACAGATCTGTAGCCGTAACTCCCAATGAAAACACTTGCTCCCTTGTTTTGCCATAGCAAGAAAACAACAATGAATTTCATTACATGCTTTGATATAATTTTACCACAATAGGATGAATAATAAAGGTTAAGATAATTCAAATCTGGATTTGTCGCATTATTTAAATCGCACCGATTTAGCTATGAGGATTTAAGACGCACCGATTTGGCTCTAATGAACCAAATCAAACAGTTTTCCCCAAAAGAATACTGAAAACATTTTTTATTCACAATTTGTCTTTCAGGGTTCTTCCCATGAGTATTTATTTTGTATTTGAAGCAAACAATGATCAAGCAGGAAATATTTGTACCAGATAGACATAAAACACACAACACACATTTACTGATAAATGGTCACTAATTTCGAGCTGAAGAGATTTCATTCACGCAAGTTTTATTAAATTAAAATGAATTTATTTGATTGAAAGAAGATCCTGATTTATTTCCAACCTGACCACAAATAACATTTCTTTATTCATAGATATAAAAGCCGCTAAGAACAGGACCAAATAAATGAGGGAGGAAAGTTCTGACAATTTCACATTTCAACGGCTTAAGGAAATGGCTCAACTGCAAGGAAACTTTGTCTCGCATGCACTTTGAAAAAAAAAAAAAAGAAGCTTGAAAGCGTGTACACTAAGAGCTGCATCCGACTTTATGAATCCTGAAAAACCGAAGGAAGTGAAAAAACAAACAAACAATATATTAGGCGAACACCATGACAATGCACACAAGCACACACACACACACACACACAGTGCATAGATGTTCACATGGAAGCATTCGGGGAAATAATGCAATTAGTTGCACAGCACGAAGGGCATGGCACAATTACAAAAGTAGAACCTACTGAAGGTACTGAAAGTAACAGATACTTTTGATGACAGAACTGGGCGAAAAAGCTATGCGGATCGACCGATCAAGCTTGAGGTATTTTGCCGCTTCATTCTTCGGCACTCTGGCACGATTGAGTGACCTAACAAAGAGATGCAGCCTAGTGGCAGCATTAAATGCCATCACTTCAGCAGTTAATGCTCTGGAGTGGTCTGTACATCCAATCATTTGGACAAGCGGCGTCCGCCAAGAGCCCCCGATGGCTGCTAATGCGAGAGAAAGCAACCGATGCAGCCGTTTTCTCCTCCAATTGTCGACTGCAGCGACACAGGTGGCCATCCGCTTTTTTGGCATAGCGCCTCCAATTGGCGTTGGCCTAGGTTTGCCTAGGTTGCTAAGCCTTAGGTTGTAAGCTAGGTTGTAAGCTTGCCAAAGTTTCATTTTTTTTTGCCACAAGCCGCGCTTATTATAGTCCATTGCAACTCAAGAAGGCAGGGCGAGGGAAAGGAAGGTCGGGGAGGAAGGAGCAGGTTGAACGCTAAAGAGAGGAGGATGCTTCTCCCTCTCTTTTCCAGCGTTCTATCTGTTTCATCCTCCCCGGCCTTCTTTTTTCTCGCCCTACCTTCTTGAGTTGCCACGGGCTACAGCAGCCGACCGAGAAGGCCTCCAGCTCAATGCCCTTCTCCTACCCTCCTCAATATCTCGTGGCATACCATTACCAGGCCTTTGCATAATGGCACCTCCGTTCTATTTTTAACGTGATGGAAATGCGTCACCATCGGACATCGGTGGTTAAAAAATAATAATAATAAAATGCTAAACGTTCATTGTGCGTCTCAACGAACGAGTTACAGTATACACAGCCCGAAACAGTTTGCGAAAGCGAAATATGGCACATTGTTTTTATTTTTTAATCACACGGGAATATGTCGAACACAAAATGTTTTTACTAATTTTGGTTCCGCAGGAAATCATACGTTACGACATGGGTTGCTTCGTGACAACCGAAACTGTCTTCCATGTTTTGAGCTTTTTTTTTAGGTTGAGGCGTTGAGGGTATTAGAAATAACTGTTTTCAAAAGTCCATCAAGAAATATTGACGGCCGCCATTCTTGAACACGAAGTGTGTGATTGGGACCGATTCCTAGCCGAATGATTACGTCAGCCCTCGTGACCAATACATGCTCAGAGTGCGTGCTTCAAACAACGGTGGACTCGGACAATTAATTGACCCAGCAGATACTAGGTGGAGCGCGGGTTTGAATAAAAGGGTCTACGTTGATGCCTGCTTTATTTATTTTTTTCTAAAATCACGCGGGAAGTAGACGCTGGCTGGGACCAGCTGTTGTTTCTCTCGATGGTATTTTATTGGCATTGCGCTGCTGAGATATTTCAGCCCTCTCCATTGATGGTGGTGTCATTGAAATCGGTGCTTGACAAGGCTCGGTGAAGTCTGGTCAATAAATTCCTGAAAAAAAGAAAGTGTTTGCGAATGTTAATTTTTACCGTGACGGCATTACGCGGCAACCTTGCACATGGATGCGTATTCGTAGTTACTGTTACTTGGACGCGTACAGATTGCTGGGACGAAAAATTCAAAGAATACGAACTATTAACACGTTCATACATAGCCTGTGCAGTTGTTATTTTAGTTTAGGATACACAAGTTTGGCTTCGTTGACAGGAAGCTTCAAAGTTAAATTTAATAATATTAACATTTTAAAATTAATCTGCCTTATCTATTTGCCTTAATACAGTGCTTCATTTGACGCGAAAGTTGTCAGTCAGATTTTATATTTTATGATTATCATTAAAAGTCAAGGCAGCGGCTGTAAATACAAACACTTCCTAAACTTTTCTTTAAACGTTAGGTTTTATTATAATTAAGGGTACATCGCGAACCTGCCTAGGTTCGAGGCTCACCAGGTTCGACTTTTTTGACCTACAAGTTCGACTAAAGTGCGAGGAAAGTTCGGCCGTTAGGCGCATGCGCGTAAATTAAATGGGCTGGCGTCGCCTGGCGAGGGACGGGTGCAAAATTTTAACAAACAAAATAAATTAGTAAAATGTTATGTTTGCTTTTATAATTTCTAAGCATTAATAATGGTCATCTCAAATTTAGAACAAACTATTCTATACAATTGTTTTTCTTCATTTTGAGAGTTTTGTGTTCAAATCGGGAAACACTGATTTAAAAGCTTGAGCAACTTTGTCGATTTCTCCCAAAAGGTCGAAGGTTTCTACTAAAGTTTGCGACTTCGCTAATTCAAGAAAAAAAAATGAACGTAACAAGTCTGGATATATTTTATTAGAATTACTAGATGCGATGTCGAGACACTATTAAAACCTGCTTACACTGCAGAATCGCATATTTGCTGAAAAACATAGAGTGAAATAGACATCCTAAGACCTGGCGCGAAACTACGACGTCAGAGGCGACGGGAGTTGTTGCCAGTCTTCGTTTTAGTTGGTCATAGATATTTTCTCAAAAAATGCAATTGCGTTTCATAATAAATATGTAGCTGAGATAGTCTAAAGCTTGTAGTTCCCAAGCGTACGTGGCCAAGAAAAAGTGTATGCGCAGCCTTGAAACACCCGGGTTTTTATAACATAGTAAGTAGTACGTTAGATGGGTGTTTTGATCTCTGTTCATGACACGGTTTTATTATGTAATTTGTTTTAATTTTGACAAATACATCTCTGCTTTTTTAAAGTATTCTTGAAATTCTAAAGAGCGCAAAAAGCAAGGTAGGCG
This sequence comes from Ixodes ricinus, assembly GCA_037355805.1. NCBI lineage: Eukaryota > Metazoa > Arthropoda > Arachnida > Ixodida > Ixodidae > Ixodes > Ixodes ricinus. The sequence continues at coordinate 25,167 of JAZHYW010039157.1, read as the reverse complement.
GAGGTTTTCTTTTTAATTGTTTGACCTTCGAAGTGGCCGAGGCGGGAACTGACATTTCTTCCACATGTCGGCGATCACATATGTTTGACCGCTAGCTTTTTTTGTCTCTTTTCAAAATATTGCACGACTTTTTGTTACACTCTAGAAGTGAAGATTTCATTGTGCCTTATTGATTAAACAAAACTTTACTGTTTGGAATAATTTTAGTATATGGGGAACTTTGTACTTTTGGTGATTTCTGGCAACTTCTTACGTCGAATTTATTTAAGATACCTAATGAGCTTGACATCACCAGAAAGCTCAAATTTAGCCTTCAATAATCAATACAAGTTTAATTTTATATATTAAAAAAAGTACCTTAATTCGGATTATCGAACGTTTCGGAAATCTAGTAAATTCGGAATCGCTTTTCTCAAGAACACAATTTTTATTTGCTTTCTTTTTTATGAGTATGACGGCATGATAGCTCTTTATGACAGAAAAATGAGCGTAATATATAGTATTCTGTTTATATGACAGCAATTAAAGCTTTAAACGTTGCCAGATGTGCGTTGTAAAACTGCAAGCTTTGTTCGGAGTAAACTAACGTCTGCTCCGTATTACGGACACTTCTATTTATTAGGCTTACTTGTCAAGTACAATATTATTATTTGGTAATTAAATATATACACGTCAACATTTTTTAACTACTGCACTAGGACTCTTCCGTGATACTCGGGGAAAATATTTATTTATGATCAATAAAGTAAAAAGAACCTTATTATCAAAAATATCATTTAAAGAAGTGTTTAAGCTGTGTCTCTTCAATAATTTCTAGAACAAAGTTTGGGAAGTTGTTCAACGTGACCCATTTAATATATTTTAATGACCTTGACATTGCCAGAATGTCACATCCGCAAATTCGGTTGTTATTTAGGGAAAATAAATATTTTTCAGTCACTTTATATTTTGTTAGTAGCAAGATTTACTTGGGGTTTGCATAAAAAGAGTATCTTGTTAGTGTGCTATAATAGAAGCTTGAATCTTCTCAGCTGTTCGTTTTGACTGCGTTCTCCCATAGGTGATATTCTGCAAACATTGTGGCGTGGATATAGTTAATCACCTATAATATAGCTTTAACTTTACTGCATGTGTAAGCTTAAAAATAAGTAAAATTGCGCATAGTGTGGAGTAAAAGGCATTTTACTCCGTAATAAAGCTTTTACAACTCACATCTCACAAGATTCGAGCTTTAATTCTCGTCATCTAAACAAAATATTATATATTGTATGTATGTTTCCTTACAAAGCCATATTATACCTTGCTAATAAAAATATTTTATAGTATTTTTTGAAGAAGTTGATTTCGGATTTTCGAGATTTTTTAAACATTCTTTAATACACGCGTATGTAACAAATTTTATTTCGGTCATATAATATTAAAATTGCATTCAACGACAAGAGCTACATTTAAGCTTTCTAGTGATGTGAATGTAATTAAATTATCATCGGGAGTAGTTTACACGTAAAAACTTGCCAAGTTTTGCCAAAAATCACCGAAGAAAACGTTCGACATTTTTGTAAGATTTAAATAAAAAAAATGCTTTTTTTTAATTTATTTGACATAATGAAACCTATTTTGAGAGTGCTATAAAAGCGTCCTAGTGCTATAAAAGCGTCCTAGAAAAATAACTAGCGGTCAAATATGCCATTCCCGACGAGGTGGAAGAAACATCCGTTTTCGCGTAGGCCGCTTCAATGATCAATAACTTAAAAAACAAGAAATTGATCAAGCTTGACGTTTACTTATTGGAATAACCAGCTGAACAAAAGAGAATATAAACGCACAAAAAATTATACATCCACACTGCTGGACTAGCAACCATTTAACGCCACTTCTTCCTTCTCAGTTGACTACCAGAATAAGGTGCCTTTTTCCTATTTTCTTCTTCATCGTCCTTTTTAAAATCGCGCTCTTGCGGACCCTCGCAAGAACCCATTCAATGAAACTTCTTCGTCCTTCTCAGCTGGTTACCAGACTGAAGGTGCCTTTTTATATTTTCTTCCTCAACGTCCTTGCGAAATTCGCGTTCTTGCGGACACTCGCAAGAAGCAAATTCCTTAGGATGCATTGTGATGGAGGAGCACTAACACACGTGTGCTTTTCCCTTTTTTTGTCAATGGCAAGTGCTTCCATTAGTTCACGACCGAGCTGATGTCGGTGCTCCCCCACGATGCCTAGGCCTGAGAGTCTTGCTACGCATTGGCATTCGCGGCAATGAGCTGTGAGGTGGCCTGTTGTGGCCAAATTCTCTTAGAGAGGCTGCGCGTTCCCTCGTTCGGTCATTTATACACCGGCCAGTCTGGCCGATGTAGCACTTGCCGCGAGTCAAGGGAATGTTATAAATAACCTTCTTCTGACATTCGATGTACTTTGTTCTATGTGCTGTGTGACATTGCTCTTGGTTAACCCCTTGAGCTCTGTTGACTTTGCCATACATTGAGTATGCCTTGTTAGGGGCAGAACAAAGAACTAGAATTCCTTGTCGGCCTGCGATCTTTTTTAACTCGTGAGTGACGCCATAAAATATGGCGCTACGACTATAGGTGTTCCATTCTTCTTCCTTGTGCTGGTGGTCCCTTCTAGTCCTCGCTTCATTCTTTTGCAGATTTTTTCAGATACCCCAAGCAGTAGTGAGTATCCTGCATCAAGGAACCGCGAGATCTGCATATCAAAACTTTTGTGAACCTGATGTGGGCGTGACTTTTTTAAGGGGGGATGTTAATGCTGTGGTGGCGGTCCCACGTTTAACATTTTGTTGTTGTTCAGATTCAAATGGCAGGAATGCTTTGTTTATAATCTCTTTTGTTGAGCTGCTAATTCCAATAATTATGAACCAACTTGCTTAGCTTCAACCCATTAACTTGACGTTTACGCTGTTTCAGTTCAGGCATGCTTCAAAAATATATACTTTTTTTGGTGAAATTAAAAACATTCCAACCCTAACCCGTGATTTAATTGTGATTAAAACTCTCATATATATTTCTACTGAGTAGAGAAAGAGAGGAGAGAGAGAGTGAGACCAAAGAGATAAATGATGGTTTTGGAGAGATTGGCGGCCTTGAAAACAGCGCGTGGTGTTTCTTACGTACTTTAAACAATCACTGCGAATAGGATGGTCGAGTAAAAAGAAACTTTTTCGGCGAGAAACTGCCAGTCACGGCGGATGTCAGGGATTAAAAAAAAAAATTAACATATTTATTTCCGCAAATCTACTAATTTTCTTTTTTAATTAGGAAAATTAAACATATGGTTCCAATTAGAAAGTTGCTGGGCGTGATCCGAAACTTGAGGAGAACTTGAAAAAGTCAAATTTGGGGGTTTTACGTGCCAAACCAACGACGGGCATCTGGCACGCCCCAGCGGAGGACTGAGGATTAATTTGGACCACCTGGGGATCTTTGACGTGCAACCGAAAGCTCGGTTACACGGCGCCTCCTCCGCAATAAGCCTCCGTCAGATTGCGGGCACCTCGGCCGGGATTCGAACCCGCCACATGGGGATCCGTAGGCCAGCGCTCTCGCCTCGGAGCCACCGAGGCGGCTGAGGAGAACTTGAAGCGCGCGTGAAGCGTGGGAGTGCGCTACAATGTCCACTCGTGCAGCAGGCGGAAAGCCGGCTATGGGAAAACCCGGATGATTTTCTTATCGTCCGTGTTCTCCCGTCACCAGCCTGGCGTCTGCTGCAGGCGTGGTGACTTTTGCGCAAACGTGAAATGGAAATGACACAAAAAGAAGGCAAAAAAAAAAAGACCTTAACAAATTAATGTATCTTACACACGCATTTTCCCAGTTCGGCGTCGTAGTAGTCGTGGTTGGGACAACTGATTATTTCTCGCCAGTTCTCTTTAGGTTCCGCTGTAAAACAAACAAACAAACAAAAACAACAAACTTGAAGGACACTTAAGCTTCAACTTTAAGATTTGAACGCGATCGCGTTATCGGGACCCGTTCGCATCGCCTTCTCATTCGCCGTGCAAACGTGCCTTGCGTGTCCTAGTAAGTATCGTGTGTGGCTCGAAACCGAAGGGTCGTGGGTCTCCAATCCCGCCTAAAATTCTCCGAATTTTTTATTAAAGCAATTGAATCACTTTATAAAGGGAAGTCAATTGAGACATGCGGTGACCTTCAATTCGCTTACATGTCACAGCAAGGTCACGTGGCTTTGACGTCATGACTCTATCGACCAATCAGGAGTTTCCCGTCACAACGCCACCAACCCCGGCTTTCTGCGACACGAGCCCCTTAACGCGAACGCGATGAAATAATGAAGCCCAAATTTGCGTAACGTTACGCCTGCCTAATTATTGTACTTCACAAAATATAATTTTATATCTTTCTAATTTCATTCATACCGCGGTAATGACATGGTCCGTGCCCAGAGCATTGGGAATAATCCGTAGAGGTCCGTGCATCATTCTATCAATCATTGCTCCCCAATGACAGCAAGCAAACAGCGTCAAATGCGCAACGTCATGGTGTTTGTCATGTTGCCGTGTGTGTTCTGTTATGGATAGGGCAATGATGTACACAAAAATAAGATTCAGGCAGTTGCACTTTTTAGTGTATGTGTGTCGGCGGTTGTTGGTGTTTTAGCCCTCAACTGCGGTCACAACACACGGTACAAATGAACCTTCAAACGTCGGCTGTCCGTGGCGACGCCATGACCAAGTAGTCTATCCCGGCCATTGGTTTCGGCGGACTCATACTGCCAGTTCCGAATTCTCTTTACTAGATAGACGCCTGCCACTTAATGAATTAAAGGGAAGCTGAAAAACATTTCACGAAATCTAAGTTAGGCGCGGACTTTATAACCTTTTGTCCCATGAATTCAGTTATCGCAGTTATCTTGGCAAAAGTAAACGTAAACCGCATTTATACATATAAAAAAAAATACTTGCAGAGATTGCCGAGGGTCGCCTGACACCGCTGATGACGTCACTTTGCTAGATTGTCTCCTCCGCTCTCGCGCTTTTCTACCATCGGCGCGCGCTGCAGCAGGCGGGTCTACGTCGAAATTTTAATTGGTTATTTCGACGCTCCTACTAATAAGACCGAACGAAAACTTAAGACACGTAATTTTTAAGGTGTGTACATTTACTACTTTTACTGTTTGTTCGAACTAGCGGGGCCTTAGGTTTCCCCTAAGGCCCCACTAGTTCCGAGCTGCGGCACTGACGTGCTACGTCACTGCCGCAACAAAACGCGAATGATAAGAAAATCACCAGCGTTTTCGCATCTTTTGCTTTCGCGCCTATTTCACAAGTGCAACTTTAGCGGAAACATGCAGACCGACGTGCACTTCGCGCTGTCCACTTTTGCCCGTCTCCTGCTCTCCTATATCCCCTCCACGTTTTACCCTGCCCCAACACTCGAAGCTTAGGAGAGGCGGACGGTAAGAGTATAACGTTCCCTGCAGGAAACCGAGGCTGTATACGTCGGCCTTTAAAGCAGAAAGGAAGCAAGAAAAACTGCAATAAATTAATGCATCTTACACATGCATTTTCCCAGAGCGGCATCGTAGTAATCGTCGTTGGGGCAACTGATTACTTCTCGCCACGTGTCTGTACATTCCACTGTAAGAAAAGAAAAAAGAAGAAAATTAATGCAGTCCAAAATTTGTGTAATGTTGCTCGGGCCTAATTATTGTACTTAATCATAGCCTCCTATATACTGACAAAGCCTGGCAGATCGCCACGAGAAGCGGCCACCGAAATGGAAAAGGTGGAGTGGCAGACAACGGATGAGAGGAGAGCCACGTGACTGGCGCCTCGCTGCGGCAAGACGCCAAAGGACACTTCTCCTGAGCGAACAAGTGTGTTTCGGAGTTCTCGCCGCTGCAAGAGCTGATGCGCTGACGTCCAGGTTCCCCAGGAAATGGGTCTTTGATGCTCTGTGCTCCCAGATCCTCGAGCTCAAAATCTACGACCGGGCACTATATGGCCGCACCGTCGAACTGCCAGGCTTTGTGAGTATAGAGGAGGCTTTGACTTAACGTAAGATGATTCTAGCCCTTTCTAACAACAATCACTACCAGAGGTCCGCATTTTAGGTCGCCCTCACTCACCCTCACCCTCACAGCCATACTCACCTAAGCCCTTCACTCACCCTCACCCTCACAGCTACACTCACCTTCAGCCTCTCACTCACCCTCATCCTCACTGTCACACTCACCTTCAGCCCTTCACTCACCCTCACTGAACCTCATGGCCCTCATCGCTCCTCACGCACTCATGGCCCTCACGCCCTTCACGCCCCCACGCACTACGGCCCCCACGCACCCGCAGCCCTCACGCACTCATACCCCCTCACTCACTCATGGCCCTCACGCCACTCACCGCCCTCACGCACTCATGGCCCTCACACCCCTCAAGCACTCACCGCCCTCACCCCTCACGCCCTCACTAGCCACTCAGGCCCGCTTCAGACGGGGCCGTTTTGCCCAGCAACTTGACGTCCGCAACACCAGCAACACAGACCACCCGTGTTCAAACGCAGCAACCAATTGCTGCAATTTGGCATGATCATCATGCAATTTTATCTTTCTTGGACTATTTAGACACACAATTACGCGCTATAAACGTGTTTTATGCATTTAAATTTCGTTGAGAATACTAATGCATCTTTCTGAAACAGTTTATTTCCGAAAACGATCAATTTCGAACCAGAACCAAGTCTTTTGTTGTTTTCATCACCGGCACGAGGTATCACAAGGTATCACGTTAACTTCGCGGAGTTTTTAAGTCAGCTGTTGGGATAAACTGGTTTCTATTTATACCACGCGGATGAACGATATTTATATAAATAAAAAAATTGTATCATACCAATTTGACTGAAAAGATAATCAATTGGATGTTCCAATGGCACATTAGAGATGCTCCTTAGTAACTTTGTAACATAAAGACATTTTGAAGGTTGGTATAGGTAGTAGTGCCTCATATGAGTGGACCATAATTTAACTTGAAAGAAGAATAATGAAATATGTAATATTAACATTACTCTAAGTGGTAAAAGGAGTTTATGACGATATAGAATACCGACGATGCTAGATAATTTCGATATGATATAATTAATATGATCGTCGCATGACACGTGTTTTTGAAAAATAACGCCCAAAGTTTTAACCGCTGGAACGATTTGTATTTGAGAAGAATTTATAAAAATATCCTTGGTAATATCGATATATTTATTCTTCGGTCGGAATATAACTGCCTTTATCTTAACTGTGTTAATTTTTAATGCATTATGTTTACTCCATCTATCAAGCTTTTCAAGTGTTTCGTTCGCATCATCACCATCAAACAATAAGCTCGTATCGTCTGCATGAATAAAACATTTAGTTGAGTGACTAATATTTACGATATCATATATATATATATATATATAGGTTGAATAAAAAAAAAAAAGCCCGAGAACGCTTTCCTTGGGAACCACCGATTCAATCGGTTTTATTTCAGATGATTGGATATTTATATGAATGAACATACTGTCTGCGTGAAGATAAATATGAACGTAGAAGTTTCGATACATCGCCACGAAATCCTTACCTATCTAACTTCCTTAGTAGCAAATTATGATCTAGATCAGTGGTTCTCAACAAATGATGCTTCGCGGACATCTTTTGGATCGGCGGGGATGATGGAGGACCCCGTTCGTGGTGAGATGAACGAAAATGAATAGGTTAACTAGGGTAATGATATAATAAATGGGAATAACTAAGGGCTAGTGTGAAGTAGACTTCTCTCATTGATATACGCATCAGAAAACTCACCCGAAAACTAAAACGTTTCTAGCTCAATGTAAAAAAAAACAAAAACTTTATTGCCGGGTTTGATTGATGAGGCAGGGCTTCGCGGACCCCTGAGATGCCTTCGCGGACCCCGATTTTAGAACCACTAATGTAGATAGCCGATCGCTTTTCGTAAACTTTACGAATAAACCGAGAGTAAGTTTCCTTTTTTCAAAATGTCTAAATATATGTTCGTTTGCGCAAGGAGAGCTAGCTCTGTGGATCGTGGTTTGCGAAAACCAAACTGCATTGAGCTAATTAAGTCATGATCATCAAAAAATGTTGTCATTCTGAAGAAATAAACTTTTTCTAATCCCTTAGAAAAAAAAACAGAAGGAATTGAAACAGGCCGATAATTATACAGTTTGTTTTAATCTTATTTTTTATATAAAACTGTTACCTTCGTTAGTTGCGTTTGTGAAAGAGAGATTAAATATGTGTGGTAAGGAAAGGAAATCAGATCAATTACATATCTAACTGGTTTGATCTGCAATCCACCGGAGTCGCAGCTTTTGCTATTTTGTAGTATACTAAAGACAGATATTACATCTGAAGCAGAAACAGGCATAAGAAACATGGATTGATTATTTCAAGCATTGATGTATTTGCAAGCAGCTGACTCAGGATGTTCTTTAACTAGAGCTTACAAAATACTCATTAAACGCATTCGGCAGTGATTGTCTTGACAGCTCTTGACCATTGTGGTTGATTTTTTAAACTTCTTCGTGGCGCACGCACGACCCAAGACAGAGTTTAGTTTTTTCCACGCAACGTCGACTTATTACACGAAATAAAAAAGTCACAAGAATAGATTTCCTTAGCATTTCGGAGTTCTTTGTTTAATCGGTTTCCATAACGTTTGAAAACTGTTAGTTGTTCGACTGAGTTTGTTCGCACAAATGTTTGATATAACACACTTTTAGTACGACTTTATGTCAGCAATTCTTTCGTAATCTATGGTTAACGACTTTTTTATGAGTGCCTAACTTTCTGTACGGAAAACAGATTTCATATAGTTTTTCAAATTTGTTCAAGAACAAATGAAATCTTTATCTGCGTTCGTTTCATGAAGGACATCGTCCCAATCCAGACAAGATAGTTTCTTTCTGAATTCGTTCATGTTATCAGGCGCTATATTCTGCAATTGTATGGTTAACTGAATATGATGGTTTATGGTTATAGTTTTGATTTTTATACACACCAAAATATACCCAGGTGATCGCTTAAATATCAGCTATCACTACGCCAGGTTCGATATATGATGTATCGTAGCCTGTAATAAATAAATTCAATAACGCCGATGAATCAGTTGTAATTCTTGTTGCATTATTTACCATATTTTCACATCCGTTCAATTCAATAAGCGCATCAAATTGTAATTTACATGTCGTATCAGGCAGCATGTTAACATTAAAGTTGACTCCAAGATTACGTTGTATTTATTTTCATTCGCTGAAATCAAGGAAAGACTGTAAGTAAGCAAACAAGGAAGAAGAGGCTACCCCTTGGCGAGCGATAGCAGACAGCTATATTGCTCTTTCCTATCAGTATGGACAGCATCTCGTGGTCTTTGTGAACGCAGCAATATTCAGATAGTATCTCACAGGAAATGTCAGCCTTTACTAATAGGGCAGCGCCCCTGCCACGACATTCTGTGCGGTTTAAAATATAGCAGATGCACATTGGTATTTTTAAAATGTTGGTATGATCCGTAAACCACGTCTCTGAAAGCATAATTATATGAAATGAAAAATTCGAACTGATCAAAAAATAATTCCAGCCCGTCTTTATTGTTTCGCGCTGATCAAGCGTCTCAGCAGACAAGCATTTAAGATCATCGATATACACGCTCCTAAAAATAGACTTCACATTCGAAGTAAGAATCAATCACTGGACACAAAGTTCCGTTTATTCAATAAACTATTCGTGCTATCCGTTTCAAAGAAAAAAGCAAACATCTCAAAAATGATTGCGTATCACGTGAGGCATCACACCAGCTTTTCTAAGTCATCCACAAATGAAGAGGCAAAAAACTCACCTGTCGGAGCGTTGGTTACGACAAGCAAAAAAGCCAGCCCAAGGACCCAGAAACGCAAACTCGCCAAGCGTCTTTTCGCCATTTCGGCCCAAAGCACGAACGAAGATACGTCGGACGCAAGTTGCTATAGCCCTAATGTCACAATTACGGACGACACGTGCGAGGCACAAGCTGCTCTTAGTAAGGCCTGCAGCAGGCTGCTAAACACGGGAGCAACCGCCTAATGCAAGTCAGAAGTGGAAATTAGAGCAAATATCCGGTCGGTTGTTCTTATCAATGATCATCTTATCGGACGCTCTGGTAGCCGGAGACAATAGCGCGCACTGTCTTATCATAGAGTTCAGTGTAGCGTGATAAAGTACGAAGGAAGGGCTAAAGAACATTCGAAGGAAGACCTGTGAAATACCTGAGTCTAGGCCAAAAACCGATTATCACTCCTGTGGCTTTAATCTGGTCCAGTGGCGTCCCTCAGGGTCAGTGGCTCGCCGCAACCCCCCTCCCCTCCCCCCTTCCCCCTTTTCAATGCCCATCTGCTGCCCCTTGAGGTGCTGCACCCGCGGCAATCTGCCCCCCCCCTCCCCCCTCTTAGTGACGTTTCTAATCTGGACACTTGGCGGAAGAAGTTGGCGACCGTGATTGCCCGGCTTCGCGCTTAATCTTGGCGCCGGTCGAAAACTGGCGGTTGAATTCTCTTCAACGTTTTCGCCAAGTGTACAGATTGTAGCCGCTGGAATAATCTTGAGCCGCTACACAAAAACGACGATGTTAAGAAAAAAAACTTTTAGAACTTTAGAAAATAATAATAACGTAACATTTTCTACCTTTCTAGAATATTAATAAATGCGGACGAATGTGATTAAAGACATTCCCACGATTTTTTGTCAATATTTAATTACCGCACTATAGAGCCATGGTCCTCAAAATCATTTCAGTGCGGGGCCAGATGTCCAACAACCGAAAAGTCGAGGCCCAATGTAATGCGAAGGAGGGGGATTTTATTGACAAGGGAATTAATATGCTCTTGCTTAGGACATCTGTTAGGTTGATTTATTTTGAGGACTACTTCAAGCTCTTACCTGATGTGATAACAAGAATTAAAACGACACCGCCTCGCCACCATGCTAAAAATATTTGTATAAAACAAAAGAGTTCGCACATTGTAGTTCCCGTCGCTCAATTCACTCGGGAGTTATTCAAACGCAATATGTTTGGAAAAAGTATTTTTGTTCTTGGTACTGCTTTCCTGACGCTTTTTGTAGACGCATTCTGATAAAAGACTTGATATTTCATGGTGATATTTTCTGAAGGCGAGGAATGCCAGCTCATATCTTTATCTTCGACAGTCGCTCCTGCTGAGCGAGAGTTCATGCAGCTGAGGTGACAAAAAGCTGAGAAGCAAACATTAAAACGAAACAATGGGAGTATGTTATAAGAGCAGAGCTACGTATCGAGCAGAAACGAACACGTGGCATTAAATTAGTAAAGTAGATAAATGGGCTAGCTGGTACATCACTGAATGGAAGCGCCGAATAAACAAGGACGAAGAAGGATACAGAGACCGGCGTAGCACTCACCACTGAAGGTTTATTGAAACAAACATTGACTATTAATACACGTCTATCTGGGCATTACGTTATTATAGCGCATGCCATTTCTAGCGCTCCGAGCTTCGGGAGCAAAGGCTCTACGCCGGTTACTTTGCAGGCCGTGTTCCAGCGAGTCGCGGGCCGCATGCGGCCCGCTGCCACGTGTTTGAGACCACTGGTATAGATTATTTCATCTCAGTAGTCACCTGACCGGCGGACAGAAGACGCTGACACACACGGCGCCATAGGCCTCAATGTTGCTTGCCGACTTTATAGAGCGTGGGACATTCTTTGAAAGGGCGAGTGCCGCCTTTTCTTGCTTTCCCCTCTTGCTCCCGGCTGTCGCCGCCATTTTGCGACCCGATCGGCTGCCGATGCCCGCGTGGGTATCACCAAATTGGCTCGTTCTTTTGCAAATGCCGGGGTGCTGCGTGCCGCACTGTCCGAATCATTCGAGGAATAGGTAAAAGATGTACGGCGTCCCAACAAACGCCAAGCGGAGGCGTCTGTGGCTCGCACAGATAACGTGCCATGACTGGGAGCCGAGCCGTTCGTTGTCTGTGTGCAGCGTGAATACCAACTTTGTTTCCTCGCAATCACAGTGTCTCCTGCCGCACAGTTGATTGCTAGAAAGTGGCATTTCAGGTCGTAACAAATTATTTCAGACGTAGGCTTCTTCGACTTGGCACTGCCATGAAGCGCCGCATCGTGGTAATCGTGCTCGGGGAGCGGCGACAGGCCACGACGGCTCGATCGACAAAGGAATCGAACGTTCGTGGACAGTCAACACAACGTTTACATATCCTAAGGTGAGCGGGAGAAATTTGGCCGACCATCAGCAGGACATGTTCGTGTGCGCCCGCAAACAGTCGGATCATCGACAAGAATGTTGGTGTTTTACTCCATTTCGTCCCAAAGTCCTTCCGACGCCGCTAATGCAAAATGTGAACTCGGCGTTGGCGTTGTTTCGGCAGGCATCGCTCTGGTGCTGTACGAGCACTTTCCTTTCATGGACGTCCATAAGTAATGATCAGCTATTGAACCTTCGCGCTTAGTTTCGCGACTACTGTCCTGTTTCTAATGGATTGCTTACTTTAAGAACTATAAATAGAAAGTAAGTTATTTCACCGTCCATCTCTTCTATTGATGCACCGTATGCTATTTTCAGGCCCACTTTGAACCCAGTGAATTTGAGGAGAGGAAGGCTGACGGGTGGGCCGAAAGCTCAAACCGAATGCAAACCCAACTTTGTTTTCCTTCCGTCGTAAGTATCACCGGCCTGGCAGCGCAATATCTAGACATAGTATATGGGCTCCTTTGGGAGAAAAAAGAATCTAACCGAAACCCTGGGTCGACAGGGGAATCTTTTGGGAGTGAGGCATCTCTCTGGATAATATGGAATATAGACCGCATGTAAGCGATTTCGCGAGCGACGAGACAAGCGACGGCGACGGCAGCGGCGTCATTTACTTTTAATTCTCTCCGTTTTTGTTAGAGGTCCAGCTTGACAACTGATTTGACAGTGTGACGGAATTTGGTCAGTGTTCCCTGGAGTCACTTTGTGGCGTGGCTCTAGGTCACAGGCTGCAGCACAAGCAGGTCAGTACCTGTTTTTTTTAATCTGTGATGGCTGTGTCGTGGAGTTCTGCTTTCATTGAACAATAGCGAAAAATTGGCACCTCTCTGGAGTTCCATATTTACTTTCGGTACTACGTGTTCCGGTAACTTGGTTTATTCAGATATGTTGTCAGTTTTCTTGTGGGATGGATGTGTTTGGTTGTACGAGATTGATTCTTTTGGATTTTGCGTGTGTGTTCGACTTCTGTTTTCCTATCCAGGCACCTACGAGCCCTGTTTTTGTACGTTTGTGTTGTGCAGTCACAGATTTATTTTTGCACTACTGCATTTTTTCAGAAAGTTGGTTGGTTTACGTATGTTGCCACTTTTCTTGTGGAAAGAGTGTGTTTGATTATTTGTTTAGAAATTTTTATGTGGATGCTATTTCCGTATGTGGTTTTCTATTCAGGCATCGGTGTTCTGTTTCTTTTATAAATTTGTTGTAAAGTCCGAGATTTTTTTTTTTTACTACTAGATGTTTTGGTAAGTTGGGTTCATTATAGATGTTCTGTCACTTTCCTTGTGCAATGTGTGTTCGGTTGTGTGTGACTGATTCTTTTGGATTTTGTGTGTGTTTTATTTCTGGGTTTTCCTCTACAGGCATCTGTGAGTACATAGACGCCTTGGTATATACATTTTGTATACGTATATCAAGCTGATATGTTAAATAAATGCCAGTAGTGTTTCGAATATCTAGATTCTCCGCCTTTTTTATTTATTTTTCCTTAGTATCGGGTCTTCATAATTAAATGTTACCCATGTCTAAACAAAACTCTACATTCAAATTACTGCCCTATATCTTTGCCATCAAAATGTCAAGTAAACAACAGTGTTGTAATGAATCCTGTACTGTGTGCAGCGCATAACGATCTACATCCTCTCTCCTTTAAATGTGCTTTGTGAGACTTTTGCGTGTTGGAAATTTTCTTCAATCACCTGTTACAGGTGCTGATACTCTGGTGAGAATTACCTTCGCATGAGAACTGGGGAGCCTGTATGTTAAATGTAATGCTTTTTCTTGATTTTGGGTGCTCAGTACTATAAACCTATCTAATCTAACATGTTACCTACCTAAAGATATTTGTAAACTAGACGTACATCTATTGACTTCTGTCTGCATCGAGTGCATTTCAAGAGAACAGGTGAACGAAAATACTGTAATAGTAAACAAGCAAAATTTATAGATATCTACTGCGGCGATTTAGGGGAATATAAAAGCAAAACTTAAATCGGTCTGATTTGTGCGTGGTCACTCCTGTGCATGCCTGGTACCATGTATGAGATATGAGTGAGCAAAGATTTCTTTAAAGAAATCTGTAAAGTAGCTGTGAGGTTAAGAGTTGCAGTTTCATCAACAGGTGAGGGACTTTAAATTCTAAATGAGCCATGGAAAAACGGAAATGATTGTGTAGTCAAATTACTTTTGAACCCTGTACGATGGCCGCCTGTTCAGTGCTTTTCTTGCATCAAATGACGCATTCCAGTATCGTAGCTTTTAGAGCACCCAGCACGTCCGTGTTTACTCAGAATCCCAGCAATCTTGGCTTAGTTACGGCTTCAAATTCGGCTCCTTCCGATTAAAAAAAAAACAAAAAACAAAACGCATCAGGTCCTTACGGAATATCTCTTGTCGCCGAGTTCTTATTTCAGAAGCTCTGAATGCTAACGCAGCACGTATCACGATAACAATATCAGCGAATAAGAGGCGATAGTAAGCCAGAACGTATATGCTCATATCTGCGCCTCGCTCGTCGATCGCTTTCATTTTCTTCATTCAAAGCAAGGCCAAACAGGGGTAGGTATTGGAGCAGATGATAACGAGCTTATTAAATGTTTGCATAGACCGACCATCTGTAAGAAATGGACCAGAATACGAACGGCAGCCGACGGAACTTTTGCGAGCACGTTCGCGTTAAATGCGGACTAAATTGCATTTTACTTGGGAACTGTGGAGGCGACCTAGAAAGCGACCAGCTGAGTCGGAGTCACATTGCAAGACTGTTTTAATTCTCGAAGTAGAAAGAGAGAGAAAGAGAAGAAAGCAAACAAACCAAGCAAAGAGCAGAGCGCGCGATCTTGCGCGTGCCGTTAGGCAGCGTCGCAGGTTTTCGGGGGACGCTGCCACAGATGGCTGGCAAAGAAGAAACAAATGAAGAAGGGAAGAAGGTAGATCGAACCCGAGCTGAAGATAACAGAACTCAGACGCATACTCGAATAGACGCGTGACGATACTCTGCTTTGAAGTGGTGACGCTCCATTTCACAGGTGGAGAATGCTCACTAACGACGTCGAGAGCTCACAAGCGGCTACATGAGCCCTGTTCCATATAGACTCGACGGGCGAAGGAAGCAGCAATATGGTGGCTCCAGCTGGCAGACAACAGGGTTGTCTCCACTAATGGGACGGCGCGAGCCAGCAAGATTGAGGAACTCTACGGTGCCATAAGGTGGCTTCATTTGGTTGGTTTCGGCTTCAGGGGGCTCGCGGCTGTGTTGGTGTGCTATGTCGTTTTCGCTTAGTCTTATGATATAAATGTATCCCTTCTGGTACTCTAACCAATGATACAGAGAAGTAATGGGCCACCTTGAGAACTACCGCGTGGTTACGAGCCTAAATTGTGGACGTTTTTCGCGAACACCTTCAACTTCGACTCGTGTTCGTTGTTCGGCCAAGTTTGGCAGCGAAAATGAAATGGTGCAGTGGGAGGATTACGGATGCCCACGGCCATACTGGACGTACCGACCCGGCTGACACTATGGTCTTATAAAAATATAATAATGAAGACACTATACTTTATGGAGGTATGTACATGAAAAAAGGAGGTCGACACCCTGACTAACGTGTGCTAAATCGCATGAGAACAGATGAACTCGCAAGTTTAGTGCTCACTATTCGATTTTCCAGGCCACCGCCGTTTGTGAAAATTTCCGACTGGAGAACCCTCTCAATAATAACTCAGAAAGTGCAAAAAAAAAAGCAATATAGTATCTATTGGTTTATTTAAAAAATTAAGTGATCGAGAGATGTTTCGATTTTTTATCCTGAGGCCGAGTAGGACATATTTTCAACTATAGGTCTTGCTAAAGCATCTATTACAAACATTTAGGGCCGGTTGCACTAACGCCGCTTAGCGAAAAGCGGAGCGCAGCCGGGAACCTGAAGCTAAGTTCGGCTTCGTTCGGTTGCACCAAAATCGCTCATCGCTAAACCCTAGCACTAAACTACGCTTATCTTGAGCGCACAACATTGGGCGCTTTGCTTTGCTTGTTTCTAATTCCGGGATTATAAACATGGCGGCTAGTTTGTGGCGCTTTGTGGCGGTCGACGCAGTGGACGAAGTTGGTTGTACAAAGTGTTTTAGGCCACAAAAGCGTGAGAGTCTCGACAGAATGGCCTCGATTGTGACAAGGGTGCAAATATTGTCTCGTGGGTGTTTATCGACCCTGTTTCCCGAGCTGGCTCTCCACTCTAGTCCGCGTTAGCCCTCAACCGAGAGTACGCGGCAGCGGAGGCATGCGGTTTAGAGAGGCTCGTTTTAGCGAACGCCGTTTTACCGACCCCGGTTTATCGAATGCCTTTATAGAGAACCCAGTTTAGAGAAAATGGCGATGAGCCACCTTTTAGCGAATTCGGCCGCCGCGAAGCGGCGTGTACGGGTAAATCCGGTGAGTTAACATTTTCGTAATGAGCCGCCGCAGACTGCCGCCGCGAAGCGGCGGGAGCGCAGCGGGGGGCATGGGTTAACACGCGGACCAGTGATACACGCAAGAAGTAGGAAAGCCTTTTTTTAAAAAGCGTCCCCTTTTCGATAAACGGCGTTTCTCTAAACTGAGGCTCTGCTTTCTCTAAACCGTGCTTCGATAAAACGTGCCCATTCTCTAAAACGTGCTTCGATGAAATGGCATTCTCTAAACCGTAGTAAACCCGCGCGGAGCTGTGGGGCTCACGTCTAGTATTCCCGTTGGTTTTTCTGTCAACGAGCCTGTTCGTCGATGTACTTACTGATTTTCGCATAACTGTCACGTATTGCTATTTAACACCTTGTTAATTTTTGCTTGCGAAAGCATATCCTTTAATCCGATCGGTGCGTTGAATAGAAGCCGTACGTGATCTCGGCCATCGGCTGATTGTCGACACTTCTGCTGTTTAAATCAGATTGCGGCGCATATAAATAATAAAACTGCGAAAATTCAGTTTCTTTAGTTTTGAGACAACCTTCAGTGAATTTTCCTTGTCTCGCGAATAGAATCTTGACTCAGAAAACTGCGTTCTATAACCGCAACTTTTCTGGTGATGTTGTTTTTTTAGGAATGTTTTGCTTTATATTTTTTCATTCGTGGCGACGACAAATCGTAACGACTACAATGCGAGATTCGTTCAGCGCTGTATTAGGGCAGGCTGGGGCAGGTGATGCGGAGAGACGACCGTTCTCGTCGGCGCGACGTGATGTACTAGTGGGAGTTTTCGTACTTCGAAGTCTGCCGCTGTCTATTTGTATGAACTCAAGGTCTGCCTATTATCACTCGCGAACAAGCTTCTGGTTCTCTATCAGCAGGAATAAAACAAATGGTTCTGGGCGACCTCTGCGTGTTCAATGATTGACGGTTTGTATGATTATCAGGGATCTACCAGTAGTATCGCTTTGATGTATTGATAGTTATACCTTCTTCCTTTGTCACTAAAGCAAAATATACGTAGTTCCATTACCTAAGGGTTTGACACAATCAGTTCAACGACGGTACAGTGCAGTTTTCTCACCTTGCTGATAGCAACGAGTACGGTCGATGCAAGCTCTCGACGACTTCTATTCGACGATTTCCGGGCATTTTCGCAGCTACCGTAGCGAGATCGTCACTGTTTTGAACTTCATCGGTCTCAGGCATGACTCTGACTTCAGTTGTCATCTTACCTGTTTACTTATTCTCGGATGATGTTTTGTCTTCAGCGATGTAGCGAGTAGAGAGTCCTTCTTGCGTTCGGTGAGATTGGGGGCCCCCGATGGCTCCGTTATCTCAAAATGTGAGCACGAAAACTATTGTCACTGTCAAAATATTCTGTTATCAACCGATATTAAACACACAATCACAGATGTAAAGAGCATTCGTGTTCATTTAAAGCTTTGACTCCTGTTTTTGAAAGTTAAGCGAAAAAATGATTGAATTTGGAGACCTTTAACTCGTTACTCACCGAAGAAATACAACGAAAAGCAGACGCCGACGACGGCTACTACGGCAGTTTTCTTTCTTTTTCTTTTTTTTACTTCACGTGATTTCTTTCTTCCCATCGTATTCATCCCTCTGAGCATTCCCTAGTTCGCTCTGTTTGTCCCTAGATTCCCTACGCAAATCCGAGCGTTTAGCTAGGGGTGCGTCTGTAAAGCCGGGTTAACGTTGGTGCAACCGGAATTTAAACCCGTCCTTATCCGAGCTCGGCTTAGGGCGCTAAGCCCACTTAGGAAAGAGCCGCTTTGGGTTAGGTGAAGCGATGTTGGTGCAACCGGCCCTTAGCGATATAAACTTAGGAAACTCTGCTACACGGACATTTCCTTACAACGTATTTAGAATATGACATAAGGGACGAAACTTATCAAATAAAGCCTGACGCCAGCCTTGCGTATGCTTTGCGAAATAAAATTGAATGGCGCAAGAAAATTGAGCCTCCGGCAAGCTTGGCTGAAGTCTAATGCCAGGCACAACTTCATGGATTTCTGTAGGGAGATATTAATTTGTCTCAAAAGATGCAACGTTGGCGGCGTCGACTCTGGACGGAGTCACATATTGCGTGCCTCAGGCGCTTTTTTCAGGCACCCAAGAGCCATCCTCGACTCATTGTTCACCCGGGAGCCCTAACCCTTTTTGTATAAATAAATCAATGAATTGGATATCTTAAGAAAATGTAAAGACTGCAGACATGGGACCAAGAACAATGTATAGTTTCTTTTTAATTCGTAAATAAATGGATCAAGTCAATGTTTATACCGCAAAAAATGATTCCCCCGCTTAATAAAAAGTGACTGTTTTGGACTTGCTATGAAGGCAGATCACGATGCTTTCAAGAAACACACAGAGTAGCTAGCTTCTTGCGTTGCCTATTTTTGCCTCGTTCCATAAGATCATAGATGCCTGATCATAAATATACCTTGCGCTACAAGCAAACGTTACGTGTGGCCTAATAGGTGATGAAATTTGACTTTTTTTTTAAATTCCACATTACTAAAAGGGTTATAAAAACAGCAGTCGACCGCGTAGCATTCGTTCTTGTAATATGCGTGTCGAACCACGACGCTGTCTGCAAGCTAGACAATAATTTTTTTACCGCAACCTATTGGTCACTCCTCAGTTCTGACTCCGAATCTCCAGAGTTCTAAATCAGAGACGTCAAAATAGCTACAAAAATATATTGACGGGGGACGTCAAAATGTTTTAGAGCGCACTCTAGGCGCCCCATTTCCGGCT
The DNA here is from genome assembly GCA_037355805.1 of Ixodes ricinus. Lineage (NCBI taxonomy): Eukaryota > Metazoa > Arthropoda > Arachnida > Ixodida > Ixodidae > Ixodes > Ixodes ricinus. The sequence continues at coordinate 5,644 of JAZHYW010039157.1, read as the reverse complement.
TTAGTGGCGACGGCGTCGCCGTCGGCGCAACCGCGCGTTGCATTATGGGACGTTTCCTATAATGACGTCACACGTGACGTCACGTGTGACGTCACGTGGATTACCCTTGTGAGAGTTACCCTTGGGTTGCCCTCACGAGGGTCACAAGGGTTACCCTGACGATGGTCACGAGAGTTACCCTCACGAAAGTCGCGAGGGTTACGCTCACGAGGGTCATGAGGGTTACCCTCACGAGGATTACCCTTGCCATGTCACACGTGACGTCACGTGTGACGTCATTATAGAAAACACGCTACTAATGACGTCACGTGACGCCACACGCATCTAAAATTGCCAATGTTCCCGCTAAATTTCGCGGGAAAATTTTTCTGCTAAATTTCACGGAAAGATATTCCCGGTATATTTAACCTCGGGACGTAACGTGTACCGACACGTGTGACGTCCCGAGGGTAAAACTTTCCCGTAAAATTTAGCGGAAAGTTTTCCCCTCCTAATTTAACGGGGAGGGCAGAAGGGCATATCCTCCCCTCCGTACCCTCACATCCTCCTCCTCAAGAGCTGCGCTCTAATTCGGCGTTGCAGAAAATTGTAAACTTTTTTAATTTTCGAAAATATTTTGACATCTTCAGGAAGGGGCGTCACGGGCGTCAAAATAGTATTCCAAATTATTTTGAAAGTGGACGTAGAAAAAGCCACTACCTTACTAGTTACCTGACCGACGGACGGAGGGCGCTGGCACACGCCAGCGCCACACAAGCACACACACGCACACGCACATACACACACACACACACGCACGCACGCGCACACGCACGCACACACCGTCCCGAGCCACACACACAGTGTGGCTCCAGGACGCTCGACGAGTGCAGAGATCACATCTGGGTGGAGGAAGTTGCTGCACAACCCAAGTGTCCGTGTGTATTGTATATCGCTCGGTGGGGAGTGCGCGCGACGAGGAGAACGAAGCTACTATGGCGTGTGTCACCAAAGATATGAAGGCACTGGAGAAAGGCAGGAATGTCTTAATCATGGGGGACTTTAACGGCCATATCCACGAACTTGACGGATGGGAACATGCTAACGGGCGTCGACTACTGAATCTAGCAGACGAGTTTCGACTTGAACTAGTTAACTTATGGGCATCATGCAAGGGTCAATACACGTGGTGTGCCCGAGAAAGCAGAAGCTGCATAGATTACGCTTTGGTATCTTGGCGCCTCGGTAACAGCCTGGTTGGTGTCTCCATCGACGAGGAAGGTGAACACAGCGTCGGCAGTGACCACAATCGTCTACGACTGGACTTCAGTAAAAATACACGGAGAAATGCGAAAACCCGTCCTCAGTACAAGAGACGAACGCATTCGGCTCAGAAGGAGAAGTGAAAAGGGTTACGGAAAAATTTGAAAAAAGCGACATAAGGATACAAGCGTCCGGTTACAGACAGTACATCACAGAGCTCAAGCGTCTCATCAAGCAACATGTATCCAGGGCAGCCCAGTGGACGGAGAGTGAGGAAGAGTTGGTGGAACACTGAGGTTAAAGAAGCTATACTGGCTAGACGGAAAGACAAGCAGAGAACATCGAATGTCGCTCCAAACTGAATCTGGGAGTGAGGTTGCTAGGAGATAGACCATATACCACGACTGCAAGTGCTATACTAAACGATTAACCCAAGAGAAAATGAGAACAGCGGATCTGGAGACCGTTCGAGATATTAGATGTAGCGGAAGGGACGCAGCGGAAAGTTCTGGAAGTACCTTGGATCGCTGGAGGGAAAGGACCAAGATGTTACCATAATTGACGAGAGCACGGGGAATCCACCAGATGACCATGGACACCACCTCACCAAGTACCCGACGGAAACATTTGCTCCTGAGGAGGCGTCCACACCACAAAAGGGCCGGCTCGCCCCGGATCAATCGGACTCCAACCAAGAGGAGGACATCGGCCGAGTGATGGTTGTGCGTGCACTGGCACGCTTGAAAGGGACTACCTCCCAGGGATTGCACGGGGTCCCGGCGAGCATTCTTAGGTCCTTGGAAATAGATGCAGTGGAGCAGCTGGCGGATATGTTTGGAGCAATCTTAAGGAGAGAGGAACCTGTGCCCCAAGACTGGCGGGTCGGCCGCGTGGTTCTGATCCCGAAGAGAGGGGGCGACAAAGAGTTCCTTAAAGATTATCGGCCCCTGACCGTGACCTCTACGGGATACTGGACCTTCGCCCACATTACCAAGGAACATATGGCAGCATGGGCAGAAGAGAACGAACTGCTCACCGAACATCAGGGCGGATTTCGGAGGGGTCGAAGGTTGGAAGACAACCTGTTCACCCTCACGCAGTGTACTGAAATTTCCCGAAAACAGGGAAGAAGACTGCTGTGCTGCTTTCTAGATGTGGCAAAAACATATGACAGCGTGCCGCACACGCAACTCGTGCGACGTTTGGAGGAGCTCCACCTTCCTCTTCGGTGGCTAGCTGTCACACGGCGCCTATACTCACGCAATACAGTAATGACGCAACTGAAGGGGGTCGACCCAGAGCAAGTCACTGCCGAGGGGTCTCCGACAGGGATGCCCACTCTCCCCGCTTCTTTATATTCTGTATGTGTCAGAGTTAAAGGAACGCCTGATCCAGTCGGAGGTGGGTTTTTCACTGCACACATGGAAGGAGGCGCAGAGGTGAAGTGGATGCTGCCGGGCGTAACCTATGCGGACGATATTGTTTTGACGGCGGAGACGATGGAGGACCTGCAGCGTCTAATACGTATATGTGAGACGGAGGCGGCTACGTTGGGCCTTCGGTTCAACGCCAAAAATCGGCAGTCCTTCAATTAGCCGGGTCCGATGAGGCTAAATTAAACAGTCTGGTGCTGAACGGCGAGCAAGGACAGGGACAGGAGTCGTACAAATACCTGGGAGTTGTACTGACCAACAAGCCGGAGTACTTGTCTGATCATTATGCTTGCCTCCGACAGGCAGCCCTGCGAGGTACGAATGTACTCCGAAAACGTAATCTTTGAAGTTGCAATCGTTTTTGGTGACTCGTGAACTCTGGAAGGCGGTTGTGGTGCCTGGATTAAAACTTCGCCAACGCGGTTCTTTGTGTCCCTGGCGCAGTGCGGGAAGTCATGGAACATCGTCAACGAGAAGTCGGGAGGTAGGCTCTGGGCTGTCACGGAATGGTGGCCACCGAAGCAGTCCAGGGAGATCTTGGATGGTCGTCGCTTGAGGCCAGGGAGGCGACCAGTAAGATAACCTACGACAGCCGTCTCCGTCTCATGAACCGCGTCCGGTGGGCCAAGAGACTCTTGGTCTACACGTATCTCACGGGAGTGCAGACTGGCTGGAGGAAGCGGCTGTATCAGTTAGAGAAGAAATACGGCTTCTTTTCAACCCCTGTAACTATTGCATCAGACAGGAAGTGGGAAATGGAGAGACGAAACAGGGTGAAAGAGGAGGAGGCAGCTCGATGGGCAGAAACAGCGAAGTCCAAGTCAACGCTATATATGTACCATCAATATAAGCACGAGATTTCGGCAGAGACATAGACCATACGACAACAGCCTGGGCAGCCGGCTCCTCTTTGAGTCACGCGCAAGAGGCTCTGAACGCAGGTGTATCGCCGTCGCTTCGACCAGACGGTGGAATCTGCAGCATGCCGTGTGTATGGTCAGGCGGATGAGACAATTGAACACCTTGTGCTGTCGTGCACCGGTCTGCAACCAGTTCAACCGGTGGAGTGTGGACAGGCAACCCGGGAGCTCGCACTGGCAGAGGCACTCGGCTTTGGGTCTGCTTCCATCTCAGTGGCAGACTCTGCGGGTGGGACTAATGGAAACAACAACACCGACGCTACACCAATAACCAACGGAGGGTGGCGTGAGCTAATGAAAGCCACGAAGCGAAGATTAGAGAACTGGTCGATGCTAGTTCACCAACGGGGATAACCGAATCCCCACTGGCTAGGTCCCAAACTCTACGGGACCGCCCGATTCAAAAGGGAAGAGCCGCAAACCATCATCATCATCATCACCATTGGGTGGCTTCAGTTTGATTGGTTTCGGATTCAGCGGGCTCGGGGCTGTGTTGGTGTGTTATGTCGTTTTCGTTTAGTTTTTCTATATAAATGTACTCCTTGTGGTGTAGAACCAATGTTACAAAGGCAATGGACCACCTTGAGGACTACGACGTAGTTACGAGCCTAAATTGTGGACGCCTTTACGGACACCTTCATTTGATCATGTTCTTCGTCGTTCGGCCAGGTTCGGTGGCGAAAGGACTGAAATGATGCCGGAAGAGGATAACAGATGTCTAAGGGCATACTGGACATGTCTGCTGATACAAGGTACCATAAATATACACTAATAAAGAGTCTAATGCTTGAGGGATACTGAAAATCAGGTCGACGACCTGACTAACGATATGTGGAATCGCGGAGAACAGAGGAACACGCAAGTTTATTGCTCACTGTTCGGTTTTCAAGGACGCCCACATTTTTGTGAAAATTGCCGATTGGGAAACCCTTGTGTAAGGGCGCATGGAATGCAAATAACAAGCGATTTTGTTTTCACTGGTTTCTTTAAAGAAATTATAGTACTCGAGAGGTGTTTTAATGGTCCATCCTAGGCCGAGTAGGAAATTTGTTCAACTATCAGCCCTGCTAAAGTATTCGGCAGTTTGATGCTTTAAACCCTCATTACGGATAAAAAAAACAACAACAGGGCACGGGATGGTAAAAAAATGAAAGACGTTTACAAATATCTGTAACGTGAAATTAGAGCGCAGCTCTTGAGGAGGAAAAGGGGAGAATACGGAGGGGATTGTAGGCCCCTCCTCCTCTCTCCTCCTCCTCGTCTTCCCCTCATTTGCTCCATCTCGCATTCCTTTATCCTCCTCCTCCTTTCCTTCTCCTCGTCTCCACTCCTCCTCCCTTCATCCTCATCTCCCCTCTTTCTGCTTATTTTCTCCCTCCTACTCCGTACCTTCCTCACATCCTGCGCACGTAACATCGAATTTCCCTCTATATCTGGCAGAGAAACTGAACTTGTTCATAAGTGACATGACACCAAGTCATGTGATGTCATTTTCCCTGCTAAATTTGGCGGGAAAAGTAAATTGGTGTTAAGAACCAGTGATGTCAGTTTTCCCGCTAAATTTAGCGGGCAATTGAATTGCTGTTGAGGTCACGTGACGTCAATTCTCCCGCTAAATCAAGCGAAGAAACTGAATTTGCTCATTGGAGATGTCACAACAAGTCATGTAACGTCATTTTCCCCGCTAAATTTAGCGACGAAACTGAATTGCTGTTAAGGTCACGTGACGTTAATTTTCCCGCTAAATTTAGCGGTGAATTGAAATGTCAGGGAGTTTTTGTAGATCGTTTTCGCCGTCCCAGAACGCTCTCTGCAACCCGCTACGATGCCCGGAACTAAACAGCCAAGGCTATCGGCGCGCAGGCGCGGTAGTGGCTTCTTCGTTGCGGAGGGCTTAGCGTAGAGGAAACGCGGTCCACAAAAACTCCCTGTTGTTGAGGTCACGTGACGTCAATTTTCACGCTAAATCTAGCGGATATACTGAACTTGTTCATGGGTGACGTGACACCAAGTCATGTGACATTATTTTCTCCGCTAAATTTAGCGAGC
>JAZHYW010039156.1:0-80674 GCA_037355805.1 Ixodes ricinus | reverse complement strand
GTAAAAACGCGTCATTGACGTTCTACGCTCTCTTTTCCCTACTTTTGCCCTATCAAAAATACTTTTCTCTGATAACGCGCCAAATCTTGCTTCAAATAAAATAAACAAGCCCCCCCCCCTCCAAAAAAAAATGGCATCAGGCATCACATTAGTGCACCATACCATCCTGCAACTAACGGGCAAGCAGAACAGTGGGTGTGCGAAACGAAAAAAGCCCTCTTAATTGAAGCTTACGGAAGAAGCAGTTCAGTGAAGAATCGCCAGGTTCTTGTTCCAGCAGCACGCGACGGTTTCATTTTACACGGTAAAACACCCGCCGAAACAATATGTTCGGCGGACGAAGAGCCACACCGCTCGATCTCATATGATACTATGGCCATGAATGAAGATCGAGAGACTCCCAGATCGGGAGTAATGGCAGATTATTCGGTCGGACAACTTGTGTACGTGAGGAATTTCAGCGGAAGTCGGGCCTTCCATGTAAAACTTGAGTAAAAAAGGCTCTATGTTGGTTGACAAGAAGGTGTCATCCCTCTGAAGACGTTGGATATCAATGCCCTTGAGTGTAAATATAACGAAATCACAAAACTCTCTTTGTGTATTGTGTAACTGCCCTTGTATTTGGTAGTAGAGGCTATGGTGGTGATTTGGACCTTTCACACCAGGCTCCTATTTCTTATTTTTCGCCTCATACTCCTTTGCGGTTTCAGTAGTCTTCAAGAATCTTTTGGAACGGGGACACTTTACGTCAATGAGGCCATTTGTTCCAAGTAGTCAATCAGGGAATGCTGCTAGAAATCCGTCCCTTATATTAACGAATAAGTCGCACTTCTGCACATTGCAGTTTTCCTGTTCCACGTACAGTTGTAAAGCAGCATCCTCATTGATTCTACCATATTCTGTTGCGGGTGAAGAAAGGTCTTTGGGTACACGATACTTGAAACAAGTCTGGCACTGTACGTTGCGGTTCGACACCCACTAATATCGTCGTCCTTATAGAGCCTGATAATTTAATCATTACTTCGCCACCTCATATTGCTCTTCATCAACAGTAAGTACAATAGGCTACCGCCATATTACAATTCAAGAATTGAAAAATTGAGTCGTTCAGTCCTTCAATATGTTTATTAATTATATAATGTTATTACGTTACATTACCTCGAGACGATCGACGTCCATCGTCGATCTTCAAATACTTATATAAGGGGGGGGGGGGGCGATCGGTGGCCGAGTGCATGTCTAGCGCACACCAGCTCGGAACACGTGGAGCGAAAGCTCGCGCTGCAGAACCCACCCAGCCCCTGCCCGTTTCGATGTGGAAGAGCATCATACCGGCGTGCGGTCGTGTATCACTACTGCGTGGTGCACGTTAAAGACCCCAGATTTGCGGTTGTACCGCACTGGCTAGATTGCTCATGTACACCTGAGACACCAGACGCCCACTAAGGCAGACTAACTTCCGGCTGTATAAACATACACACAACAATTTGCAATTAGACGCACAATCACAAAGAACACAGCGTGTCACCTCTTTTTTTTTTTTTGACCGTCTTTTTTTAACCAGCGCAAGCTCGCGCGTTCTCTCTTTTGAGACGGTTAGAACTAACGTTGATTAGAAACAGTCGCACATAAAACCCGCGTTTCTCCTACCCGGCCGCTTCCTCCTCTCATTATGTGTAGGTGGTTAAAACTAAATAAGCTATAATAATGGTGTATTATTCATATTTAGTTTCAGTTTCAGTCAGGGGAAAGGAGGTTCGCGGGAAGTAGGGCCAATAAATGAGCTGCGCTTAGAGTATCGGCACTCTCTTTTTCGACAGTGTTGTGGACGCCGCCATTTTGGTGCTTGTGCAGAGCCAACGGCAGAGCAGGCGCAACTGCCGATCGTCATGATTCAAAATTGCGACTTCCTCAGCATTAGATTCGGTGTTAGGAAGCTCATGTAATATTGCTTTGCTTTGTCGCAAACTGTTTAATGTGGAGGACGGAAAAGCGTTTCTTGTGATTTCAGATACAGCTTCAAATAACTGGACACCATGATTTTAAGCCACAATATGGCCAAGTGTCGCTACTCTGAAGCGTAGCTTATTTAATGACACTATTCATGCCCTTGTTCAAGAAGCTTGTAATACCTGGAGGGTCCATGACGTGAGCCCCGTGGATTCCACAAGCCACTACCTTTTGACACCTGCCTCTTCCTCATTGTTCCCGCTAGTGCCAGTAAATTAGCTATGCTTCAGAGTAACGACACTTGGCCATATTGTGGCTTACAATCATGGTTGCCAGTTATCCGAAGCTTTATCTAAAATCACAGGAAACGCTTTTCCGTCCTCCACGAATATTTAAACAACCCGCGACAGAGCCTAGCAATATTGTATCAGCTTCCTAGCACCGCATCTAATGCAGAGTATGTTGCACTTTTGGATCATGACGATCGGCAGTTGTGTTTGCTCTGCGCAAGACCCAAAATGGTGGCGCCCAAAACAATTTTGGGGAACGGAGTGCCGATACTTTAAACGCAGCTCATTTAGTGACTCTAGGCATGAAGTGAACTCGGGTGTATTCTTTCCCTCTTCGTCTTTATCGTTTATTGATTTCAATTATATCGAATAATGAACACTAATGAACACTTTATATCACGCTACGCTTGTGTAATTATTTGTCTTAGATTTATTAACCTGACCCAGTACTTAAACCGTTCATTTATTGATAGTAAATCTTCAAATATATTTTCTAAATGTGAAGGTGAAACGACACGGAGATTGATGATGATACAGACGCCAACGCCGCCCTCGAAAATTGTTTGAACTTGGAAATCAGCAGTTTTGTCTGCCATCCGCCAGGTAGCACAACAAAACACCCAAACAGTTTTTAATTGTTTTTAAAATTAGCTAAGCTCTACAACTATCAAGAAACCAAAGCAAGATCATTGGGAAAATCTAATACATCGCAATGTATATCTATTCCATAGAATAAATGTTATTAGATGCCAATAAATCTGTTTGATGTCCAAAAAAGATGTGCGTCAAAAACAGGTAAGTTTGAAGGGCTCCCGGAGCGTTATGACTTTGAAAATAAAAAAAGCCACCGTCCACCTCTTGGGCAACTATTGTAGTTCTAAATGTTATAAACGATTTTACCATAGTTTAATTATTTACTCAGCGGCATTTGAATTACGATGACTCGAAGCACAAAAAAGTGCTACGTTTGATATAGAATATCTAAACAAAAAAAAATTACACAACATTAATTTTTTTCTGCATATTACCAATTATAATCACTACATCTGTAGCTAATTTCATTGCCCTAGCGCTTGCCATTAAAAGTATACTTGTGCTGAAAAATGTCAATTTTAGGGCAATATTTGGAGAGCTGTAAAAAACAAAGTAGTGCAAATACCAAAAAAGTATACCGTTACATTCTGCTCCGACATCATCTTAACAAAACTGCTCTATTGGAACCGTGTTATCTTTAATGAATCGTTCATAAAACATGAACCAGCGGAGCAAGTGAGGGTCCGCGCCATCATATTCACAACGCTACAAATGCGCATGAACAGTATAAACCAATACATACATAATATCAAATGAAAGAGGATTGCATTGCCTTTCGAATGACATCAATCCCACAAAACAGTGCTTAAAAGGAGATGAGTAATGACCTACCAAAAAGTACCTAAACTGCCACATTCAGTGGGACCGTGGCCTTAAGAATGTCTGGAGACACGAGACCGAGCGCACTGTAAAGTTTATTTAGATTCATAAATAAACGGATCAAAAAGAAATTTTATACCACAGAACTTATTCCCCCACACAATAAAAAGCAACTGTTTTGGATTTGTTATGAAGGCAGAGCACGATGGTTTCAAGGAACACAATTATTCCTTGCGTTGATTATATTTGCCTTTTTTAATTTCAAGAAAAAAAATTAAAGACATTTTTAATTTCTTTAAAACTTAGACTTCCATCGTAAACCGGAGACACGGTAAAATAAAAATAAAAAGGACAAAACATTTTATTTAACTGTGTCTCCGGTTTACGATGGAAGTTATGGTAGCCAGAGCGCGGAGAGGAGAGACAAGCTACGACAGGCCGGCGCAGCCGTGGCCTTGGCTATGCGCTCCAACCATCCGAGCAAGCGAAAGAAAGCAAAAAAAAAAAAAGATATGTGGGGTGACGTCACGACAACGTCAAATATGTTAATAACCCACTCCGGCCACTAGGACGGGTACAGCCGGTTTTCCAACTTTTTCCTGTTTAGCTTTCCTCAACCCACAAATAGCGCATTCTACCAAACAGTTCAAGAAGACGGAAAGGATAGATTCCCCTATTTCTCGGACTCTCGTTTGTGTATCCGGATAGTGCCATTTTCCCCCTAGAAGATTAGCCCGTCGCTCGAAATTAATACTAAAGTTGCTTACCCTATCCCGAACCTGACAGTGCTGTGGAGGCTACGTGCTCCTTGGGCCAGCCACACTTTTTCCCCGTGATCACGCTCCCTCGCGCCGAGAATGAGGTCAGGTGATGAAAGGGAGGCGGCTGATTGGTCCGGCTAACGCGTAGCTTCCACCACAATGTCGGCTTAGGGGTGAAGGGAATAAGTGAGCTCTGGTGTCGTGTGGCGTCCGTTTGGACCCGGTGACGCGCTTTGGGGACCGCGGGTGTATCACAGCGAAAAGGCAGAGAGCTTACGAAGGGAAGGAGGTACGAAATAGTCCGCTGTGTTTTCAAATTTTTGTACCGAAAGTCGGGCTTTTGACTTTCTACCTTTTTTCTTTTGGCCCACTGAACGATGTGCTATTAGTAAAATCCCAATATAAATTGATTTATTCCAGTCCGAAATTCGTTTCATGGGCCCTTTAACATACATGTTCCCTCGGGACGCTCTTTCTGCGCTCAAGCGTAGGGTTCTTGTTTCTGCCGCCTCAATAGGGAATTGTAGTAGACCGTTTTTCTCCTCCGCTACGGTATCCCGGAAGAAAACGCCGCACCTGCGCATGCCCGCCGCCAGCCTTATCTTCATAGTTCAAGATCTTGTGGCGGATTACGGAGCGCTATCCGGGTGTTTAGCGAGCTGCGGAAACGGTCTACTACAATTCCCCACTGTCGCTTCCTTCGCCGCCGGAGTGCGACCGAGCGTCTTGAAACAGGGCAAGAGTCCCGCTGAGCTCGTGCGCTGGCTTTAGCAGTGCTTTCTTTCCCCCAGTCTCAGCTGAGACGCTGTTCTAGCAAGTCGGCCCTGCTCCTCTCGGCGCCGAGGAACCTGACGCTGCCTGAGGCATCGACATCGTCGGCGGCCGCAACCTCGGCAGTAGCGAAACGTGGCCCTTCACGCCAGTACACCGCAGACGAACTAAGGGAACGGAAGAACGACCTTCATGCTTTCGCATTCACCACTCACAAGAAGTGCTTAGGTGTCCTCGGATTTTTTTTTTTTACAGCGGAGCTGTTAAGGGCTAGGTTCCCCAGGATCGTGTTCGGTATGTCGACACAAACCTACCTGGACAGCTACCGCCATCTATAAGCGACGGCGTCAAGCACACAACCAGTATGGTTTCCGCCGTCGCTCGTAGATGGCGGCAACCTTTCCAACTATCACAGAAGAATTGATAGTTGGGCGCGTTTGTGGGAATTCGTCGTAGGAAACAGCGCGAAAGACACACGACGACGAAGAAGAAGCACACGTAACGTGCGGAGCGCTCGTCACGTTTGTTTCTTCGTCCTCGTCTGTTTTGCGCGTTGTTTCCTACGCTCCTACGCTCTTATCAGTTTCGGTTTGGACTCACGATGGGTCGGCCGCGCGCCCTTTCGGGGAAAGGAAACAGGCTGCAGAAGGAGCGGCGACGTACGCAGCAGTGCGAATGGGTCCGCAACCGCCGCAAAGCCGCTGTCGCCTCGACTTCCACTGCGCCCAGCGCTTCAGATTCCCCTGCCAAAGAGCACATCGCTCGCCTGGAAAGCCGCCGCCGAGAACAGAACCAGCGATGTAAAGGGCGCCGGCGGGCCAACGCCACGGATGACGATCGTGCCATCGTGCCACGGAGGCCAAGCGCAAGCGCAAGCGCGAGGCCCGGCTACGACTGCACTCCACGCCAACTGAGCAGTTCCCGGGCGCGACGGCGAGGTTGCGGAGGGAGTTCGTGGAGAAATCGTTTGGCGTCACGTGCGCCGTGTGCGGCCGACTCTGGTTCGCCGGAGAACGTATCCACGATCGGCAGCGTGTCGGACGAAAAGAAGCGGGAATCGGGCGCCTGCGCGTTGCGGCAGTGTATCGAGTACAGCTCCGCTGGTCTTCCTTCTTCACGAAAGTGGAAAGGCTGAACGTTTTTTTCCCCTTCAGTTTTAAGCACATTGCCTTCAAGTAAAACACTTCGGACGAGGCCTTGTTGACGCAAATGTCTGGAGCCTTTGATTATTGCTGTTACTTTCGCAATAAGCGCCGACTCACTTCGCGCGTCCCCAACACAATCTGAGTACCAGCAGGAAACATGTAAATTATGTCAATCCTTCCGGATATATTAACTCGGAAATCAGGAGAGTTCCGAGTATGTGAGCACGGAGAGATCCTCAAAACTTTGACCTTCGAATCCTTTTATCTGCCTGCCATACACATATGTATGTTTCGCGCCGGCCTTCCCCACTTTTTCGACAAGTTGGCATATGATGAAATGGTGCGAGCGGCCAAGAACCCAAATTACATGAAATACACCACGCCTTTTCATCTAAACATATGAGAAGGCACGGGACGACATAAAAAAACAAGCAAACCTTGAATTCTTCTGTAAAATACAGGAAATTCTAAATAAATACAATTTTCGCAAAAAAACAAACAAACAAAACAAAACACCAACCACGAAAAATGAGTAACATCTGCGAGAACACGGTGAAATCACGCGAGCTAAGCGAGTGCTCGCTCCAGAAGGGTTTTCGGGTCACGGTTGCTCGCTGGCGGAGCTTCATGATAGAGCGTTGGAAAAGCGCTCGCATGCACTCATGCCGTGAATCAACCTGCACGATGATATAGGGCATATGTGAAGGACGAGAAAAAAACACGGGCATGCCAAATTTGTAGTGTTCTTTTAATGCACCCCACTCACCTGACTGCCACGAGGTTGAGTGAGGCGCAGTTGCAGCCCTCCGCCGACCCTAGCGCCGCTGTTGATGACCGAGTGGGTTTGGCAGTAAACGAGCGAAAGGCTCAACGTGGTCACATCGATGATCAGGGTCTTCATCGCTGCTGCAAAGTATGAATTAAAAGTATCGGTGAAACGGGGCCTAAATAAATAACGCACGAGCATTTTTCAACAAAAAAAAATCGTCAATCATTTTACATTGTGAATGTGGATGACCAGCGAAGCTGTTTAGCACACGACAAAGACGTGACAGAGTTTTGAACAAAGGTATAAAGTATCGCCGCCCCGAGGAGCCGGAGGAAACTAGACACGCGCGACGGTACCGCCACCCCGGGAGAGCGGAAGGAAAGGAAACTAAGCACGTAAGCGCTTGGAACGACGACAAAGAGAGGGTGGTGCGAGCGTATAGACATGGCCAACGCCACAGCGGCAAATCTTTGAGAAACCTTTGTTGTCTACCTGAGAGAGTCTACTGATCTTGAAAATGGTGTCTAGTGATAACTAATCTACCAAACATGCGTATCCAAGTGATGATACGTATAAGCGTTTGCGTAGAATGAAGCGATTTTGCATCGAATTCGGGACCTGAGTTTTTGTTGACGCACACGAAAAATTCACGGAACCCTAGCCATAAATAGCTTCTCTGTAAAGAAAAAAAAAGTATGTGTAAACACGGTGATATACTTTAACAACTGGGAAACCACATTTGCTCTTATCTAGCGGAATAGTGACCAGAATATACCGTCGCATGTAATGACGAATTTTTTTTTGAGCCGCTAATTAATTAGTTGGGAGACTAAGCGCCCGTGGAAAAAGGGGAAAGGGAAGAAGAGGGAGTGGAGGATACGATTCAATCAATCAATCAATCAATCAATCAATCAATCAATTTTATTTACATCATCATCAGATAGTGATGTGGGCTGCAGAGGCAAAAAGTCAAAACAGTTTTGACTTGACAAGGCCTCTGCAGCCTTACAATTGGCATACGGTAGCAAACAACAGCAACCAGGGAAAAACAAGCAAACAGCGACATGGGAAAAAGAAAAAAAAAAGAAGAAAACACTTATACACTCTATTTGCTGCTAGAGGAAGGATTCGACCTTATACACAAAGAACGAGGAACGACAGCATCTATACTCTGTTTCACCTTATGATGTACCGCAGGAAAGGCTACAAGCGCGAGCTCCTTGCTCTAGGGCACATCTCGGCGGCACAAGCTCTCGTGCACCAAGGGCAGGTGCCAACGCTATGAGCTCGTGCTTCTAGCCTTCGCTGCGGTACAACATAAGGTGAAACGGAGTATAGGGACTGGATGTATGCAGGAAATAAAATATATAAAACGGATGTATTTACAGTTCACAAAGACAATTTACTTTTATTTGTGAAAACAAAGTTCTCGAATTTCATTTAGATGTAAGTTTTCAATGTTTGACAAATTTTGTTTTTCAACTTTATTTAAGACAAACGGAAGATTATAGCTTAGCATTTGAAACCCATAGTTCGTGCGATTTAATGGGATTTTCCAGCGCTCCCTTTCCCTAACGTCATAAGGTTTAGAAATGGGAGTTAAATTTGAAATACAAGTAAAAAATGGTTCATTACATCGGAGGGTGGGTCTATATCGTGTGAGGAGAGTATACTCGTATGAATCAAGAATAGATGTTAGATGCAGCTCTTTAAATAGAGGAGGAGTGTGTGTGTCAAAAGGCACATTTCGTATTATGCGAACAGGCTTTTTTTTGAAGAATATGTAATTTATTTAGGTTAGACAGGCTTGTAGTGCTCCACACAAGCTACAGTAATTTAAAATAGGTTCAAAAGAGCTTTATATATAAGCAATTTTATACGACAAGGCAGTATATTTTTAAACCGGTACAATTTTCCCAACACTTTTGAAAGTTTTTTTTAGCTATATTGATAATATGATCATTCCAAGACATGTGGTTGTTAAAATAAACTCAAAGCATTTTCACATTTTGAACGAGTTCAATTTGATAGAGTTCAAGAACAATATTAAAATTGGAACTAACATTTCTGTTCTTAGGTCGGAAAAGGACCGCGTTACTTTTGCTCATATTAATTTCTAACGAGTTTACTACACTCCATTCATATAGCTTCTGTAGTGTGGTGGTAGTTTCATACACCAGTTCCTGCATTTCAGCGTCTGAAAAAAATAAGCTAGTATCATCAGCATAAATGATGAAAGAGGGGTCCTACTGATGTTAACGATATCATTTATATATAAGTTAAATAAAAAAGGACCTAAGATACTACCTTGTGGTACTCCAGATCCGATAGGTTGAACGGTAGAATTTTGACCATTTATTACAACACATTGCCGCCGAAAATTAAGATATGATTTTATAATATCGAGTGTTACGCCATGGACTCCAAAACATTCGAGCTTTTTTATGAGAGTAATATGATCGATACGATCAAACGCTTTAGAATAATCTATGAAAACACCTAAAATTATTTTTTTTTCTTCGAAAGACTTTAAAATTAGCTCCTTCTGTTGTAACAATGCCAATTCCGTTGATCGGCCTTTGCGAAAACCGAACTGAGAGTCTGTAATTATTGCAAATTTTTTACAGAAACTTGTTAATCTATTATGAATGATTTTTTCAAGGCATTTAGAAAACACAGGTAATATTGATATAGGTCTAAAATTTGAAAATTCGTTTTTGTTTCCACCTTTCAACAAAACAATAACTTTTGCAATTTGCATTTTTTGTAGGAAATACACCACTATACAATGAGGCATTCATAATATGTGTTAATACTGGTGCCAAGAAATCTAATAGATACTTAATCGGTTTGATCTGGAAATCATCTATATCAGAGGAGTTACTGTTTTTAAATGATAACATCGTGGAAAATACTTCTTGTTCGTCTGTTGGAAAGAAAAAAGCATTGTGTTGATTTCTAGGTTTCATAAAGGCCATTGATAACGGACTATGTATGCTACTTACAAGATTTATTAGATTCATGATAAAAGCATTCGAGATTGACGCCCCGCTTTGATGTGTTGAAACGAGCAGGATCAAGCCGGATGGAACCGTAGGGGATTTCAAGATGGTCGCCGCAAGGAACTCTGTTACGGTGGACCGCAGTGGACGTTACAAGTCGTCCCAGCCAATCCAGCGCAGTGAACGCATCACGTGACGACGCGTCCCGCGCGTCGCCATCACGTGACACCCACAGGCCACCGGATTGGCTCCGATGGCTCGTAGCGTACTCTACAGTACACCGTAAAATTCGTAGCGACCGCCGCTAGTGTGCCTAGATTTTAGAGTGTTTCCAACTGTTCGATCTGGGGCTCGTGGTTTATGTGCCGCGTTTGCAATGCAAGGTAGGAGGAAAACGAGAGAGTGTCGGCCTTGCTCCGTCTCTCCTCCTCGCTACTTGACAGCGCACGCATGCGCACATGGACGGCACACCAAACGCTCTCCATCGTTGAATCGTTTTAGTTAGACCCTCTCTTAAATCCAGGATCTCCAGCCGTCGCTCTCGTAGTGTGCCGCCATCTGGTGAACGAACCATTATGTTCGTCCCGAACATAATGGTTCGTTCACCAGATGGCGGCACGCTATCTGGTGAACGAACCGCATAACCTCCGAGATCCCGAAGCGCGCGCGCGCTTCGGGATATCGGAGGCCATGCGTTCCGTTTGACCGTTGGCTGGCTGACTGTAGCCGACTTTGGGTTCGCGGTACTAACGAACGCGAAATAAAAGAGATGGGTAAACGGGAGAGGTGCAGGGCGTAAGCGGAAAAACGACGGAGGCTGTGGGGTGTCCGCGGCTTGTCTAAAACCCGTAAAATATCGTCTTGGGGTCGCAAATGAAGGCATCCTATAAAATAAATTTCGTTCTGAACCTCCTCGTGGACAATGCAGTCGGTGACGATTGGTTCACACACCCGCTTTTGGTTGGAACCGAGTGCGTTGCGCAGCCCTGTTTTGTTAGTTAACGAAGTGGGTAAAATCCGGGCAGCTTGATAGATATCATTTAGCCTAGTAATATCTCACGACGGGAGGACGCACTGGCGCCAGTTTTCAGGTAGCCCCGGAATATACTGCCTCCCCCTCCCACCCCCTCCGGCGTCGACTGACAGGAGAGCGACCGCAGAGTGCGCTCCTTCCTTGCATGCGGGCCGGAGCGCCAGGAAGAAGAGCTTCTCTGTGGGGGTGGCGCTCCTTGGAACTACGACCCTGCAGCTGAGGCTTCCCCAGGATTCTAATCGAGGGGGGTGTCCCAATGGCTGGGGCGGGGGGGGGGGGGAGGCGGGATTCGTGGTCGAGGCTAGATAAAATATAAAACTGTTTCTTTTTTAGTCCACTAGCTAAATTACAGACGTCTATTAACCAAATGCTCATACCCGTAATGTATGTTTCCCTTTCTCTATATATACACCTGAGAGGTGGTGTTTTCTACTTAACCTGAAGAAGAAAAAAACAATTTTTTTTTCGACTCAAGGGGGGTGTCCAGAAAAACTAGGGGGAGTGTAACACCCCCCCTAGGGGGGGGGGTCTGGGGGAAATCCCTGGCTGCAGCCAATAGCTATCTAGGAGCCGTTTTGCTGGGAGTTTCTTCCGCGTTTTTCCGCGGTTACTACAGCGGTTACAGATGCCGCCGGCTCCGCTTCATGGGACAGTTAATGCTTTCTCATCATAAACTTCCCTAGTTTTTTAGCTGGACTCATTTAAATCGTGTAAGTATGACTTAAATAAAATAAATATGATTTAATTAAATATGAATCCAATTTATTTTATGTAAACTTTTTTTGCTTTTTGTTTTGAGGCGTTTTAGATTCCACCTGCTTCCTCCGTTTTCGTTTTTCTTTTTTTTTCTTTCGAGGATGCGTTGTGTGGGCGGCGGATCTCGTGGAGCAGGTGTCAGCAGTAATGCTAATCCGCGATGAAAGTTCCGAATAAATGCCTGGAACTAAGTTTGTTACCGAATAAGGTGGTTACGATTTGCGCAACACGGCCGCTAACATTCAATTAGGCCACAGGGCTCGCCGCACAACCGCGAACCGCCCACTCCTATCCAGGGCTCGGGATGACCACTCACCCGAGTCCGGAGTTGGCATCACGGGCCGCAGCGCGGACAGCTACGACTCATCCCAGCCAATCGAGAGCCGAGAAGGGTACCACGTGACTACGCTCCCGCGCGTCGCCGCTCCCTGCCGGCCTTCACGCGACACTCAGGCGGCATCGGATTGGCTCCGGTGGCTCGTAGCGCCCGCTTCGGTCCATCGGAAGGTGAAATGAAGGGTTTGTAAAGGCCCGTTCACACACTTGCGACTCCTTAGAGCCGAGGTGAAACCTTAGCTGAGAATCCGATCTGTCTCCCTTTAACATTTCTGAGAACGAGAGAACCACACTCGGCACGCTGGCGCCATCTATGCGGTGACCCTGGAACTGCATTTCACTATAGAGCGAAGGTTTAGCGGGATTTCCGAAGTCAAATGTGCGTAATATTTAATTTATTTTAATTTAATATACCCTTATAGCGCCCGGTAGGGGCTTTACATAAAAAGGGGGGGGGGGGCAAAAACAACAATACACATACAAATCAACAAGAGTTAGGAATCCTTTCCTCTTTCCGCTCTTTTTTACGTATTGTAAAGAGTGGCGATTGCGGAACGAAATCTAATGGACTCTTTTACTGTTACGATGTCGTCGGGGAGGGAATTCCAGTCTGATATAGATAACTGTAACGGAGAAAATTTGAAGGTGTTAGTTCTAGGAGTGGCGAGCTGAAGTTTCTCTGAGTTGTCTGTGCGTGCCGAGACGTGGTTGGCAGCTGGGCAATATTTTTCTTTCTTTGAGGGTGAATGATAGTACAGGTGATGAAGGGCAGTTAGTCGAGTTATTTTACGTCGGTCTGCAAGAAGGGGTATATTAGTTTGTTGTTTTAGTGTTGTTATACTTGTACGGGTATAATTTCGGAGAACGAAGCGGGTGGCTCGATTTTGAATGGCTTCTAACTTGTCAATGAGATATGACTGATGCGGGTTCCAGATGAGAGATGCGTATTCCAGCTTGGGACGAAGAAGAGATGTGTATGCAATCAGTTTTGCTTCCCGTGTTGCCAAGTGTAAATGACGTCTTAGAAAGCCTAAAGTTCGATCAGCCTTTGCCGTGACGTGGTTAATATGTGGTTCCCACGAAAGGTTCCCACGAAATACCTATGAGAAAGGCTCGTTTATAACGTTGACAAACGAGAGAAATAGGAAATATGCATTGAAGCGGGGAAACACGACAGGTCGACTTGGCGAGACAAATTAGAGCGGTGGCGCTTGACGCTCTGATTCGACGGGAGATGGCGCAGTCAAGTCGCGCAGTCGCTCCAGAGCCGACCCTCCGGGCTCCGGGTCGCCTCTACGTCGCTCTCCATTGACCACACAGTCTGACGTGGCGGTGCCCATTGGGTCCTGCTGCTTTGCAATGTGCAAGTTTTTTTTAAATTGTTTTTACACGAATTGCGTGTGAAAACACGCGATTCGTCAGATGCTCGGGGCAATGTCCACAAGAATCGCGAAGGGTGGGTCATGACGTTCGGGTACGTTGCGTCGTCGTTCGTGCTTCAGCGTCCGACCAAAGCCGCGGATTTACCGGCTGCCGAGGGGAGGATCGGTGACCGAGTTTTAAATCGCTCTACACGCTCAGAAGAAACGAGTCGATGAGTGAGTTTTAGTATCGCGTATACGAGCGAACACCAGCAGTGCGCGTTTGCGTTAGCGTTCCGTGTTCCACACTGCGCGTGCGCGGAGTCCCAACTGCGTCTTGGATTGGCGCATGGCGACGGCGCGCGTGCGCAGTGTGGAGCGGGCAGTGTTAACGCAGACGCACGGCGCTCGCTCCTATACGCGATTCTAAAGCTCTCTATTAATAGACATTATATAATCCGCGAATGAGCGAAAAAGTGTGCGTTGTCAAGCTCGGTGAAACAATGTAAAACGTAGTGCGAACACGCGTTTCCATTTTTGTCGGGGCCAAGTCGGCAGCGTTCTGCTCTTGTAAATAAATGTCATTTATCAAAAAAGGAAGAAAAAGATTGATGACTGAGTGTTTTAGCGCATCGCAGCTCTCACCATATGCAGCGAAAGCTCGCACTGCAGAACCCGGGGATCCTGGGCTCAATTCCTACCCTTGCCCGTTTCGATTTGGATGAGTATATATACCGGCGTGAGGTATATATCCGACGACCGCTTCGCGCTTTCCACTTTTCCCCCGCTTCCTCCTCTCCCCCTTCTACCCTGTCCGCCGTTGCCTGTTTTTTTCCTCTCCCAGGGTGAGGAGGATATTCTGCCTTGCAGAATCGCGTGTCTGGTCGGCGGCCTTTAAGCTGAGACTAGAAGCTCCGCCTTCAGCCCGAGCTTTATACCCTCGCTAACACAAGTTTGAACGTACAGGCACGCGCAGCCAAAGCACTGCGGAAGTCAGCGAGCTCGCGATGAAGGCGGAGCTTCTTGTCTCAGTTTGAGAGTGAACGGAGGCACCAGTGCGTGATGCACGTTAATGACCCCAGGTTAGCGCTTGTACTGCACTGGCGAAATTTTTCATCTGCAGTAGGGGTAACAATGTCGCAGTTCTCTTGCAGACTATATAAACTTCTGCTGTCCGAACAACTAACAAAACAAAACACATGAACAACAAAACACGACGTTTGTAGAAGAAAATAAATTAAAGCCAAGATATGTAAAAGAAAAAAAAAAAAAGAACAATATAGCTCGAAATGCACTTATAGTTGTAACACGGCGTGGGAAGGAAAACAAGCACAAGAAAAGTTTCGCCGGAATTTCTCAGTTCTTGTGGCGGCAACCGTTCATTTCTGTGATGGCGGAAAGAGAGAGAAAAAAAAAGTTATGATAAAATAAGATAAAAAAAAAAGAAGGAGAGGAGGAGAGCGCGGGAATTTCGGCCGTTGCTTGGTACGAATAACTCGCGGCAGTTTAGTATTCAGTGAACGGGAAAGAGAAGGAATCGTTTCCGAGAGGCCATCTCGATTCCGAAGCTGCCAGTCAGCGTGGCTGTAACGTACGGCGCCACCCTCTTTCGACCACTTAGAAAATTTTTATAGGGCGTTTTCTGCTTCTTGCATCGATATATTCTTAAATCTAACTGCTTCTCCACTAAAGAATAACCGGCATTACGATATGTTTCCAGTGCTGGCCACAGTTCATTTTCTTATTTTCCGTTTTCCAGTGGGACAAACAAATAACTGAAGATCGAATGAGGAACTTAAGTGCTGCCATTTTAATCCTAAAACTCCAAAACCCTGTTGCCATTTTACAATTGCTTTTTTATCACCAGTATTTGTGAGACGGCAGCGTAGCCCCATATCTTAAATTTTGGTTTCTTTATTTAGTTGTTTTTAAATTGTTTTGTATCCTATTTTTAGCTGTTCGTTAACCGCCTTCCTCCGTTTACTGTCTTTCTTTAATTTTCTGCTCTTTTCTCGTCAGACGCTCTTTTCCATAATTCGGTCGGACATATTTATTTCGTATAACAAATGGCAGGGTAATATGACTTGTCTCATTGCGTAGGCTTGTATTGCGTATTACAAAAAAAAAAATAAAAACGAGGTTGGTGGCTTTAAATAAGCTATTGAAAAAAAAGAACACGTCTGCGAGTTTTTATATTTCATATATTTATTAGCAGAGATGGGAAGAGAGTAACCTCCCGCACCAATACGTTATCAAACTATTTCATCCCCCATTTCTTTTTTCTTAATCGAGAGGTTTTCGTCTTGGATTTTCCGAACATAGTTCCATATTCGTCTCGTCCACCTATAAATTTCCGTGCCGTTAGAAGTGTTGATTTGCAATGTCAAAATTAAAAACATAATAAAACTTGCGAGACCTTCTTGTTGCTCCCCTCCCCTTTCAACCCCCGTGGATTTTAATGAAATTTGTGAGTCCGCAGAACCCGGAAATCCGCAACAAGATTACTGTTTCCTCCTGCATGTAGCTGAATGTCCTCCTCATTTATTTATTCGTTCTTTATTAATGCAGATTTTAGATTTTGTTATTCTTATTGAAGACGCAGTCCAAGCAATCTCTCTTTAGAGTTATACTCAGGCTGTTTTTGGAAACGCGGGCCAGATCGTTCCTGGAAAAACTGCGCGTCGCACAGATAAAAAACAGATTGATACCGTGTGGTTGTGCTGAGCACTCTATCCCACGGGCCCCGGTGATTACCAAAAGTGCAAGCCTTTGTGGCAATGGCCCATTAAGGACAGTTAGCGTTCAGTTTAATTAAGTAAATAATTACGTTTCAGTAACTAAATTTTAAATGATTCACTTTAAATGTACGGTTTCGATGAGAAACTTGATGCGAATCATCCCAAACTACTAAATCCACCCATATTGACAATAATATAAGTCACGCGCAGCATTTTACGACGTTCCGAAAAATTGCTCGATTCGAAGGCGCTTCTAGGTTTCGGTTTTTTATCGCAGCCTATCTCCGCTTTAGCAATCCTGGACCCCCGTAGCCAAAACGCGCAACGTGCGTGCGCCGCCACGCATTGCACGTAAAGGTGCGCCTTCACACTGGTGGCACCGACGTCAAAGAGCAAAACCTCATGTGGCAGTCCGAAGGCTTTCTTATCTAGCCTCTTCTACGTGCGATGCGTGGCGGAAACCTCGGAATAATAATAGTAACCAAAGCCATAAAGTTAAGCGCAAGAGAAACAATTGTTTTCCCGAGGTTTAGCTGTGATTCTGTCTCTCCCCCCCCCCTCCCTCCCCCCCCCCCAAAAGTATGACGTCACACTCCAAAGCAATCAAACTATTCAGGCAACCGTTTTCAAACCAAAACATTCGACTGCCTCCCCCCCCCCTCCCTCCCCACACACACACACACACAAAAAAAAAAAAGAAAGAAAGAAAGAAAAGAATAGAATTTAAGCGCGTGACACGTAGGTTCGCCCAAGGCGTTTTCCCCACAAGGACTTCGCGCTCCGTCAATTTCACTCGACTCACGCCCGGGGCCCGAACACTGTCTAAACAAACGGCGCCGCCAAGGAGTCCGTCTTCCTCCGATACCACCTAGAAGACGAGGCCTGCGTCGTGACGTCATCGTTGGTGCCCCCCCCCCCCCCCGACCCGCTCCGAGCGGGCTGAAGCTGGATGAGAGATGGCTCAAGGACGCGTCTCATCTCGGCGTCGCCGCGTGCTCAGAGCGTTGTTGTGGACGAGCCGCACGACGCGCTGGCAGCGATGCTGACGCCAGCTAGGCGGCACTGCGTGGAGCCACTAGTGATGACGTTTAGGGGGAAAGGCCTCGTCCTCTACCCCCTCCCTCTCTTCCTACCATTGTCCGCTGCCATAGCCGCGGTCTTCCAGACAGGCTCCTCGAGGGACAGGCGCATTGATCGTGGAGACGACTGGTCTGACCAGCGGGGCGAGCCCTCTTTGTCCGTTGCTCCCTCGTTGGCAGCTGGCGCCCGAGGCTGCACTCCGCTTCGTCTTACCATGGACCGCTGAGGACGCTACGGGCCGCCTAAAGGCCTGTCCAAACAGGCTACTACAAAAATCGTCAGGCCACACGACTCCTGCAAAAATCGTCAAAATTGAAGCGTCCGACAGTCGTCGGTCGTATGTCTGTTTGGACACCGGCCAAGCCAACTTCACGACTTTCCTCCTCGCCTCCTCCACTTTTCTTTGAAGTCGGTGGTCGTCAGACTTGACGTCACACGCCACCTGCCAATGGTGTGCCTCCTGCTGCTGTCTATCTCCTGCGGCTCACGAAGTCGCCGACCTCGCTTCCACCGTCGCCGGAAGGCCAAAGAGGTCCGGCCGTCCGGCTTCGGGTGGATTTGGGAGATTCCTGCGTGGAAGCGCGCGTCTCGGCCGCCCCGGCTCAGCTTTCTTTATCAAGATCCACGTTCGTAGCTCGAAAAAAATAAAATAAAGTGTAGTGCGCAACAGTGAGACTTTTAGTTGGATGTATAAACACCGAGAACTTAAGAATATATATTTTATTTTATTAAATTCCTAACCAACCAGGTTTGCTTGTCTATACGAGGTAGGTTGGGAACATAAGAGCCGCGGGAATCCGATCCAATCCACAGAACTGCTGGAAGACGACACGACCTTGGACACTATGCGCGCTTGCCTGGCTTGCCCCCTCACCCAAGAGTCTTCCCTTTCCCGTTTTCGGGACTTGCAAAGCGGCGGAGGCCTTGAGTGATTGACCGACAGCCAACAGAGCGTGTGAGTGGCCCTCCGGACCCACGTGATGAGCAGAGCAAGGCCGCCGTGGAGGAAGCGAGGGGGGAGATTTGACGGGGGAAGTTTCCCTCCGGCGGCCGGAAGCGGAGCGCCGCACGATTTGTCGGAGTCGTGAGTTTTGTAGTATCATGTTTGGACACCCCTTAAATCCAACGCCTTGCGCCTGTGTCACGTGACATTTGGCAGGAAAACAGAGTCGGCGCCTGGTCACGTTATACGTTGGCGGTACTGGATTGGCTGGGATAAAGCCCTTTTATGATTTTAGAAGTAGCGCAAGGTGCGTCGATGCACGAGGCACGAACTACAACGTGCAGCCCTTGGAAAGATCGTGGCGGCACACGCGCAGCACTGAGCTAGATTTCAGACGCCATGTTCTTTCCAGAAGTGGCGCGCGGCAGGTGTCTCGAGCATTTGCACAACAATGAATGGCGCTACTTTTCTCAGGATAGAGGGCTTTAGGCTGGCACAGAGCCGTTTATTGAGAGAGTTTGGCCATACATTGGTTTGAATAGACGAGCATCTCGGGGCCAACCACAGGCCGCGAAACAGCCCCTAGCGGTGGTCGTGTGCTCTAAATTTGTGACACGACTTACTTCGTTTCACCTTATGTGCGAGCGAAGGCAAAACTGGAAGCGCGAGCACGGAAGCTCCGTGCGTTCAGGCTTTGCTCGAGCGCGCGAGCTGGGGAGAAATGCAAAAAGGCGCTGGTCTCGCGCCTCCATAGCTTTGGCTTCGCTCGCCGATAAAGTGAAACGGAGTATAATTTGAGCCGTGCCGAGCGGGACTCCGCGTCTCAAGACGCTCGCGCAGACCAACCTTTGCACTGCTTTCTTTCAGCCAGTCTCAGGACGCTGTTCTAGCAGTGCAGACAAAGGCGTGGGCACGAGCGCGTGGCTTTGGAAAGTGCCTCCTATGCACGAGGTCTCGTGCAAACAAAAGCGTTTCGCTGAGCTAGGCTCACGCGCCTGTGCCTTTGTCTTCACTGCAGACATTTGTGAGATGGAGTAGAGGTCTCCTGATTGGTAGACGCTGTGTCACAAATTTAGTTTACGCTCTAAGCGTGGGGAATCTTCGGCGCTGGCGGCGGCCTTTGCTCCGCCTATTGTCCAAACTCTCCTAATATACGGCTCTGGGCTGGCACGCTCGAAGCGCCTTCTGGGGCCCATAAGGTAAAAGGAAGTAAAAAAAAATTGGGTTGTGGGGATATTTATACAGCGTGTAGTTGGTCAGCCATTAAAGTTGCGAGAGTCACTCGCTGCAGATGAGCAATTTAGCCAGTGCAGTACAACCGCTAGCCTGGGGTCTTTAACGTGCACCACCCAGTAGTGATACACGACCGCACGCCGGTACGATGCTCATCCAGATCGAAACGGGCAGGGTGGGAATTGAACCCAGGATCCCTGGGTTCTGCAGCG
Source organism: Ixodes ricinus (assembly GCA_037355805.1). NCBI lineage: Eukaryota > Metazoa > Arthropoda > Arachnida > Ixodida > Ixodidae > Ixodes > Ixodes ricinus. The sequence goes on along the minus strand of JAZHYW010039156.1, from coordinate 60,881 downwards.
CGAGCTTTCGCTCCACGTGCTCCGAGCTGGTGTGCGCTAGCCCACTCGGCCACCGATCCCCCTAAAAGAAAGTATAGCTGCCGTTACGTTCGCCCAATGCTCTAAGCACAGGGTGTTCCCTCGGAATAGTAGTGTTTTTGTTTTATTCTTAGAAGTAAACCACGCATCGTCGAATGTTCACTTTCTACCCAAATGTAGCGCTAGCGACCCGCACCAAATGCCAAACTTAAAGATCGGACCTTCACCTTATTCAAAAGCTGTAAGCGAGAGGAAAACCGTGGCCGTCGGGGCTTAATGGCGCGAGCTAAAAGGGAACGGGCCTAGCTTAGTTTTGCAATAAAAGAAGAAAAGAAAGAGAACACACTGAATTTGTTTGGAAGGGGGGATACGCTGTGCAATTACTCTAGCGTTGCTGTGGAGTGGAGCGCCCCTTACACCGTGACGTCACCGCCTTGAAAGCCTAATATTCGAAAGAAAAAGACAAAATTTCTGCATGAGCCGACCTTCACCTAAGCCCAATATTCATCAGATCGAAATATGAGATATTGAGCACCTGTAGCGTTTACTTCAATATTAATAATAAAAAAAAAACTTGTCAGCAAGAAAGAAATTAATATAGTCTTCCGCACTGACAAGTGTTTGCACCGAAATAAATTCTGCAGGCGCCCAGAGTTTCTGATTTCGTTTGGACGAATATCAGGTTTAGCTGGAGGTCGGCTTATAGAGAAATGTTGCTCCTCTTTTGTATCTTTTGGTTTAGGTGGCGTCATGAGCTCAAACCTCCACATTTTATTCCCTCCGCTAGCGTCACCTTCTCACGAAGCTTAGGCTTTCTGTGATTCGTAGTTTCTTATGTGGGCTACAAACATGACCACCAGCACAATGCGATGACGTCACGCGCAAATCATATATTGACAGGAGAAGCGTGGATGGCCGGGGTGAAAATAACGGAGAGCGAGCGAAACGCAAGCCCAGGGGTCAGCTTCAAAGTTTGGTTACGACGTGGATTGAGATGGATGTACCGCGTAAACACGCCGTTGTTCCGTGCTTACGGGGGCGGTTAGCGGCAGAGAACTTGCGGCGACAAGCTTGCCTCGAAAGTCCGCTGCGCAACCGAGTTTCTGATTATGATGCAATTGAATGCCAAGGTGCGAGCGAGCTGGACAAGAATTATGAAAATGATCCCTGGAGAAGGGGAACAAGAGGGACAAAGGACAAACACAAATCTCCAAACACAGCTAGGTATGCGTGACTGAGATCGCCTTCGATCCGAACCGAGATCTCTCCATGGTCCGGGTTTTATCTTGACAACAAACCCACGAGCTAGTTTGCGAACGGGAGCGTCGACAGTCTGCTTCGAGGTCGCGTGCCCACGGCCAGCACCTCCTAGCAAAATGTTGAAATATATTACTAATAAATAAAACAAGAACAGTTATGAAGTTGTTGAAGAAACAACGATGAAATACGTACTAAGAGTTTGGAAGAATCCGCACCAATTCCTTAATGTGTGCAGGTTCGTATGTTTCATCAAAATGTACTTTTGAGAGAGTTATTAGGTAGGTTTACGTTATTAGAAGGCTAATATAGCTAGGTGTAACATTTTGAAACGATGACTCGTCGTTTTTAAATTCTGATACACAATGTTTCGCTGGCAAGAGAAACAAATTTTGCATTCTTTGATCCTACATAGTTTCAAAGTTGTGCGCCAGATGCCGTTACTCTTCTAAACTATGGGCTGATAACCCCGCCATTTTATTTAAGTCTTCAATGTTCATACCTCAGCCTTGGAGTTTTATATTATTCCGAATATGAGGGCTCGTCAGAGAGTGTTTTACATTTTTGTTGAAAAACACGGACGATAGGATTATCATCCGCGTTGTTCGCACCGCCAGCCTTGCGCCTGTTGCAAGAGTGGTAAATGTAGCGCATCTCCTTCGCTTCAAAAGTGCTTCGAGTTTTCCTCAATTTAGTGATTTAGTGGTCTTCGATGTCGCTCTCCAAGTTTTTAACTGAAACCACGTGTTTATTTTTATTAAAAGACAATTTACAGATCTTAGTTACCTCTTTCACTTATCGTGAGTATCATTCCCTATGTTTTGTTCTCTTGGCCATGTAACTCACGTGCAAAGACGCGTATTATTTATTTGTTTATTTTATTTTTAGGGCCAAAATGTTACCAGAAAATAGTTTTCTTTTAGATAAAGACATAGGAAACATACAAATGTTTCCTATGTTTACAAAAAGAAAAAAATGTACACTAAGAGTAATTAAAAAAAATCTGAATTTTTCTAAAGTCGCTTTGATGGCTCCGAGGGAATCTGCTGGCCTACGGATCAACAGGTAACGGGTTCGAATCCCGGCCGAAGTGCTCGCCATCTGAAGGAGGTTTATTGCGGAAAAGGTGTCGTGTAACTAATATTTTGGTTGCACGTCGAAAATTTCCCTCGTAGGTGGACGAAAATACTCCTCAGGCCTCCGCTGGGGCGTGCCAGATGCCCTTCGTTGTTTCCTTAAGTAAACCCATGAATTTCCCTTTCTTAACCGTATAAAAATACCTCATACAAAGCTAAAATGCGCATGACTAAAAATAATTAAAAAAAATAATGTGTAACATGTGAGAACATTTGAAAAATCGTATAAATGGCATTGCCAGAGGAACTCACACTCTGAGACCAATATAGCTGCCAATTAATTAAAGCGGAACAGGCAAGGCCAATGACCTGTCATCATCATCAAGCTCGCACTTGTTTGATTCCGCGTGGAGGCCTCAATGGCGACACGTGCAAAACAAGCTTGTTTGTAGAAAGATATCTTGAAGCACTGGAGGGCGCGCACCACAAACATTGCACATACATTGTACATATATTGCTCTGCTCGGCTACAAAAGTGCGCACGGGTGCCCAGTGTCACTCAAGCGCAGAGGCATGAGAACATGGAGATATAAAGAAAGCACAGGAAAGCAGGGATATACACGGGGCTGTGCCTATATTTCGCTTCTATCATACGTTCGAGCGCGGTCGAAGGCAAGAACAAATACAATCGCAAAACACACATACTAAAAGGACGTCGCTGCAGGCTATAGTTGGCCACCATTTTACCAAAAGAAAGTTCGGCAATGGCTTATAACATTTATAATTTTTAAATAAAATAGTGCTTCGTTCTGAAACCTTGGCATCTGGTTCATACCACTGGCCTCACAATTGGGACAGAGTTGAGGGTTCGACGATGCGTGGTTGATTCGTTGCGACTAAACAAACACTAATCTTTTGGAACACCTCGTAGAAAAAGAAAGAAAAAAAAATAGGGAAAACAGGAGTGCGTCAGCCGTCCTCACCTTCCCACATCTCGCTGGCGATCAACTGACGCCTAAAGGCTGGTTAAAGGGGGTGCAACGATTTCCGGACTTCCGTCAAAGATTTGTGGAAGTTGCCCTCTGACACTTCTGAAGTAAAGAACAGAAAACCGATTTCGCCTGCGTGTCCTAGTTGTTGCGTAAAAAAAAAAAGATAAATATTGGCATTTCGGGCACCCTCAACTCACTCCCAGTCTTCAGGGTGAAACCTGGTCGCACTTCCAGTGACGTCATTCGGAGTGCCGTGCAGGTTCCCGTGTGCTATCTCGGAGGACGCTTCCTCTCCCTCTCTCTGCTGAAATTAGCGGGCGTTATGCTGCAGCTTAGAGACGAGCGAGGTCATGTAATCTTTTCGCCGTAGTTCCTTCGGCTGCCACTTGGGGTTGCAGGGGGGGGGTGGAGCTCGACTTTTGCTTTGCGATTATGCAGCGGAATCGCGACATTTTTAATAAAAGAGGTGTTTTCTCTATTCTCCGTGACACGATAAATAACGTAAAAATGACGAGATGCAAATTCTTTAACCATAAAATTGTTGCACCGCCCCTTTAACACACTTGTGGCCGCTTAGGACCGTGTGCCTTAAAACTTCTTAAAAGTTCTTAAGGTCAGCAAACGCACCGGCACCATCTGTCAAGTACCCGTGGAACATACAGCGTTCCCGTATATTTACTAAAGTTTTCACGCATTTCATTTTTTTTTTTTGTGGGGGGGTCTTGAAAATGTTTTGTTAATGTTACAAACGACTATTTCTTGTAGATAGTACGTACATTTGATTTCGCAAATACTACAAAACCTTCGCTTTTGTGAAATGCAGCTTCAGGGTCACTTCATAGATGATGCCAGCGTGCCAGTCCATTCTCTCGTCGTGAGAAATTTTAAGAGGTTTTAAGGCAGGCCGTCCTAAGCAGTCGCAAGTGCATGAACGGAGCTTAAGCCTTTTCTTTTTCCAAGGCCGGCGCCCGACCAACGTGCACGCCATACGACCGAGCGTGTTGCTCCGCGTTGGCCATTTTGCCGCCCGAGCCGTTTACACCTTTATCTCCATGTTGCGATAAATCAGCGTCCGGCAAACGGCAGGGCGTTTTCGTTTCTCTGCTCGTTTGCCCAGGAAACTGGGTTGCAAATCCTTACCTCCTATGTTTCCTCTTTCATTATTCCCTCCTTCATTTCCTTTTTTCATTAGACTTCTTTCTGCTCGGCCCTCTTTCTTTTCCCCGACAGCTCCGAGTCTAAGACATTCGGTTTGTTCTTATGGACTAAAAATAAAGAAGTCGGTATGGACTGCCGAACGTGACTGGACACCCTGAATTGGCGCCGAACGTGGAGTTGTTTTCGTTTAGGTTATTTGTTTTTTTCTTTATCTAATTTTGGTTCCTTCCTTTGTGCCCTTTATTTCTCGTGCCGAGTCAATCGATGTAGCTTGCTTCTGTTCTGCGTTCCCTATAAGCGCCTTCGATTACTTTCTTCTTCTTCCGCTGCATTGTTGGCAGTTAGAAGGAACCCAGCGAGTTCTTTGTGGACAGATGGAGAGATGCATGGCGGCTGTTTCCTTTGAATTGGACGGTGACTTGCGCCAGCTAGTGACACCCGACGCCGTCTCTCTAGTGGTCCGTCAATGAAGTAGTTGACTTCTTGCGTGGCCTTCGAGTAGGCCATGCTTCTTGATGTTCACTCCAACTGAAAAGTTGTGTCTGGAAATATCTGCCGTTTACGCTAATTAAAAAAAAAAACGTTACGAAGGGAGCGAAATGTTAGTGTCTCGCTGTTTGGTAATTTTGTTGGATGTTTCTTAAACATCGCGGTTATGCTGAGACTCGCGGCACACGCATCTGTCTATAAAATATCTTTGAGTTCACTTCCCTGCGGAACACAGAGAAAGCCCACCACGACGAGTGGTAAAAGGATCCAATCAAATGACGAAGCTCAGTATACGATAAGATGTGAAAAAAAGGTGATCTGTGCCGGGTCATTGCGCAAGTGAAACGTCATGCTGATTGCCCCTGCGATCATAGCTTTTGTTTTATCTATTCATTTCTTGAGCTCCGAGATTCGCTGGAATCATTCTATTGTTCGCCGTGATTGGCTGTCTTTGTGTTCTGCGGGAAAATGATCTCAAATACATCTCGTGAAGTTAAGCTTCCTCAATTTCGACATTTTTTTTTACAACTTATGACGCCATTTTTTGATAGGCGCAGCGAGCATACGACGCACTCTGTTGTCAGCTCGCCGTGCCTAGCGGGAGATGGCGCCACAAGTAAATAGCGTCGCTAACTCGATCGTCTGCGAACACGGCAAACGTTGACATTGGCAAGTTTTGTTTGCTCTAAATTTTTTTACAGGAAGAGAACTGCGCCTTGAAATTTCACACGGCAAAACTGTCCTGCTCAGTGCACATTGGGCGAAAGTTTCAGCTTTCTGCTTGCAGGCGCCAATGTTTTCCGGCTCGTTTTACAGCGGAAGATCCGCTTGGGACACCCTGTATGCAGTCACTGACAGCTTTAGAAACGCAGGGTACGGCTTATTACGTTGACGCTTCGTGGTTGCTTGTTAAGCGTTCTTAAATCTGATAGGCCGCAAAGTGGAAATATATTTCGAAGGGGGGGGGGAGGCCACGGGGCCCGGGTCCCGCCCCCTCCCCCCCTCCCCGAATTTTTTTATTTTGCTGGGACCTTCTTTCTCCCCTTCCCCTCATACAGCATTTTGTCATGGCGACGCCCCCCCCCCCCCCCCCCCGAAACAAAATCCTGGCTACGTGCCTGTGTCTCAAGTAAAGTCAACATTTCACCAACTCTCATGCGCGCTCGCACTTCTGAGTTCGGCTTTCCCTCTTTGTGACACTACGTGCGGAGAAGCATGCTTTACAGGCCACTTGCGTTGGAACGTTAAGTCGCGCGATTGAAAATGCCGATGGCTGCTTCTTAAAGGGGTACGGATACCAAATTTCCAAGCTCTTCTGTTTGATTGAACATGAAGCGAGTTAAAATAGGACCTAACCAATACCAATATTTCACAAAAAAATAAAACGTAGGAAAACGCATTTTAAACTGAATAAAACGATAACCAAAAAGCGGCTGGTGGATGTCTGTGAAGCTTCGATGGAATGTCGTGACGGTATCAGGTCAGTAAGAGCAGCGCCACAACGGGAAGTACGCTCACTCATAGAGATTACTTAGGCCTGACCACTGTACCGAGGCGCTTTGGCGAAGGAAGTTGCAGCAGAGTTGGCCACCATTGATTTCATTTTCAAGGGGCCTTTCCGGCAACGCTTGTTTGGGGAGGTTTGGGGCACTATCGTGGTTTGGGGATTGTGCCCGTGCGGTGTAATGTCAATGCTAGGAAATGTGGATTTAAACGGGTCCAGATTCCCACCTCTGCCGATGACGGGATAACCGCCTTGGTCGACTGCTGCGCACACTCGATTGCTACGAAGTCAACACACTCACCATCGTTGCTAAAAGGAGACGGCCCGCACGGCTCTGCAAAGCGGCACACATGGAAACAAATCGCCACGGCGTTTTTGTGGCCCCGGGGATGCGGGAGGGAGCCGACGTCCAGGGAGATAACGTTTGGACTACAAGAGTTGTCAGCAAGCGCAACGTGAAGTACCTGTTCACACTGGGAGCGGAACCGTTCTGGCACAGCGCTGTTAGACTGCGTCTTGGTAACCGCTTCGGGAATGATCTTTTACGACCGATTATACGAACCGATGGGCCTCTGGACAATCGCGACTGGATGCTGACATAACGCTCGGCAGAGGAAGATTGGACCGTCAGTTTAAAACGCCTCGATTCTTTCTTTGCTAAACATTCTGTGATATCGGATTTTCAATATGGTTTTCGCAAAGGAAAGTCAACTGAGTCTGCATTGCTTCAACAAAAAGAAATTATTTTGAAAAATATAGAAAATCGGTTGTTTACCCTTGGTATATTTATAGATTTTAGTAAGGCATTTGATTTCATAAACCATAAAATACTACTTGATAAACTATACTGTTATGGAATACGTGGTGTAACTCTGTCCCTTTTACATTCCTATTTGGAGCACCGTAAGCAATGTGTTGTGATCGATGGTCATACATCGCCTTTTCTTAACATACGATGTGGGGTTCCCCAGGGTAGTATACTTGGGCCAATGTTATTTAATGTGTATATTAATGATATTGTAAATATAAACAAACAAATAAAATACATAATATATGCTGACGATACCAGCCTATTTCTCGCCGAAACGAGTGTTGAAAAATTAATCGTAGACGCAAATGATGTTCTTAGCCAGTTCCTTATATGGTCCAACAACAATGGCCTTAAAATTAACATCCAGAAAACGAAAGCTATAGTTTTTCGACCAAAGAGCAGGGCTCTGCCAATTAATCATAATATTACAATAGGCACCGTACCAATCGAGTTAGTGAAACAACATAAAACGCTTGGAATAATTTTTTCTGAACACCTTTTGTGGAATGATCATGTCAATTATCTTGTTACGAAACTGTCTAGGGTGGTTGGAGTTATGTCACACTGCCGCAATATTTTTCCAGTTAACGTGAAATTACAAATCTACTATTCACTATTTCAGTCTTACATTAATTATTGCCATCTTGTTTGGGGGACAACTACACAAACAAACATAGGAAAACTTACTTTACTTCAAAAAAAGATGCTTCGTTATATTGCCAATGAGCACTATCTCGCTCACACCAAACCTTTGTTTGCCAAATATAAAATAATTAATCTTGATAAGATGTATGACTATAGATTACTGCACAGCTTTCGTTTTTCATCTCCTGAGCATGCTTCGCTTTTATGCAAGATGTCGGAGCTCTCCGAACATCCTCGTAGTTTCAACACCCGTCTTTCCGAAAAATGGATAGTACCACGAGCTCGTACTAATTATACTTACCAGTCAACTACATATCGTCTACCTTTATTACTTAATCATCTTCTTAATAATAATATTGATATATATCAAATGGGAAGGAAATCATTACTTATGCATTTCTTGTGAATTGTTCCGTGAAATTTCTTGGGCATACCCATACCTTTGTATAAATTTTGCATTTCGTACAGTGCTGTTAGAAGTTATGCGTATGTGCGCCTTGTGTTTGTTTTGCGTAATTTTCTTCTATATGTAGCTGTATATCTTTTCAATCTGTCACAAGTTCTGCGAATAATTTTTTTCTTTTTGTATAATGCTGTTAGAAGTTGTATGCATGAAGTGATTACTCAGCGTATCTTTCCTTTGCATGTAATATCCTTTTGTGTTCTGAATGGATGTCCTGCTGACAAATTTGAGACGGGCCCCAGACCTCGTCAAGCTGCCACTGGCAGCTTTTTGTCTAGGGTCTCCGTTGGCTTAAAGGCCATAAATAAAACGATTGATTGATTGATTGATTGATTGATTGATTGATTGATTGCATTCATTCATTCATTCATTCATTCATTCATTCATTGATTTCGCAGCTCTTAAAAGCTATTCTAACTGTTGGCGTACCGTTATGTCGGAGTAAATAAGACATACAAAAAAGTATATGTATATATTTTCACTTGTTGCGAAGGCAGTCCATATGGCGTATACTTAAGGTCTATAATACACAAAGGAGATAGAATCGATGAGGGTGTCCCTCTTTGACGAGAACGTTCGCCACCGCTGCACCTGAAAGCAAGGGAACTCGAGGGGAACAGACTGGCATTCTTACCCGAAAATAGAGGTCAGGGTTCCAACTATTCATACGGGAAGGATCCACAAAGGTCGCGTGGGCACATCCCATTCAGCAAGTCAGCCGGTCGTGGGCAGATGGTCTTGGCCAGGGTCGTCGGGGCAACGTTGCGTAAAAGTGCCTGGCTAGGCCTAGCGTTCCTCGGCTGCCGCTTGGTCGGTGGGATCGTTGTCGTTGTAGCTTTTTCTAGGTATCCGGGGTTCCAGCGGTTTTATCCGCGGCGCTCAGTTTCAAGTTCTTCATTCTTTTATGTTGTTGCTTGAAGTCGGGGCGCGCATGGAGGGCATGCAGAAATGCCCGTTGGTGGTCCCGACGACGTAATCGAACGATGTTGTCGGCCACGTGGATTTGATCGTAAAAAGGGCGTATTAGACTTTGATCGTAAAAAGCGCTTATTCGACTTATTTCTTGATGTTCTCTGTGTCTTTTGAGTTTCGAATCAGTATCCTCTTAAGTTGAAGAGACCGAGAGTCTTTTCAATGTGGGTGGAAACTAAGGGCGGTTGGTTCGTGGGAGTCACCTGATCATTGTGATAACTGTCCTTCTACATATCTGGGGTCAGGTGCCTCGCAATGGAGGTCGGTAAGCGAAGCCGGTCTCCACCTGCGAAGAGGTACTAAACGCCACCAAAAGACGGCGCGCAAATCAACAAAGAACACATAAAGGTCACTGTTGTCGGGAGTACAAAGTACAGACATCAAGGAAAAAACAACCTTATGGATAAAGAAAACCAAATCTACACCGGAAAATGTATTGAGAGGGAGTGGGGGACATACAGACAGGCCGATAAGACGGCGCTATAGGTAACTATGTACAGGGTGTTTTTGAAGCTTCGCATATTTATTTAAAAAGAGCCGCGACAACTTCACTTATGCGGTTTGTGCAGGTGAGTTATACGGCCAGGGGGACATAATATAGGGGCTAATCGTAACGATCATTCGGCTAATTAAGTATAATTTGTTAACTAACGTTTTAATTAGTGCAAATAGACACATGGTTTTGATTAGAAACTTGCTGAGCGTCATCGAAAACCACGAAATCAACTTTTTTAAGAAAAATATAAAGCAGAGACAGCATTTTACGGCGTTCTGAAAAAAAAAAAAAAACGCTCAATTTGAACGCGTTTTAAGGTTTCGGTTTCTCATCGGAGCGCATCTTTGCGCCCGCGGTCCTGCTCCCTGGTGGTCGCGGCGGGAAACCACCTTCTCGCCTCTCTCGTAGGATGGAGGGAAGTAGGGCGCGCGTGTGTTGCGCGTCTCAGCCACCAGGGAGCAGGACCGCGGGCGCAAAGATGCGCACCGATAAGAAACCGAAACCTAGAAACGCGTCCAAACCGAGTTTTTTTAGAACGCCGTAAAATGCTGCCCCTGCCTTATATCTTTCTAAAAAAATTTGATTTAGAGTTTTTGATGACCCTCAGCAAGTTCCTAATTGAAACCATGTGTTTACTTTCACTTTTTAAGAAGTTAATTAAAAAATTGTACTTAATTAGCCGAGTGGTTGTTACGATTAGCCCCATATAGTATGTTTCTCTAGCCATGTAACTCACCTGCCTAAACCGAACAAGTGTAGGTTTCACGGATTTATTAAAACAAATCTGTAAAAGCTTAAAACAAAATACCCTGTACATATATCACGATTTAAAGAAAATACCTCCATCTGCCCTCCAGAAACCAGCCGAGGCCTCTGTTACTGCTATCGGAATGGGGGTTCAATACGCAAGAAAACACAGAAAACATATAATGAAAAAAAAAGGAGAGAGAGAGCGAGAGAGAAGAGAGAGAGAGTTAAGGCGTAATAATAGGAGCACACGAGGAACAGTTTGCTGATTTCGACACCCCACCCACAGAATGGCGCTTGTGTTCTTCTATTTACAAAGCTCACACTGCAAAGAGAAAGTAGCAAAGCGAGCATATAGACACGCACACAAATTGGAGAAAAGGACGCCAAAAGTAAAGTTGAATGAAGACCAATTCCGATGATACGTTGTCCCACGCCGAGACATCTCCAATACGCTTTTTTCTTACGATTTGTGGTCGTTTAACCCCACAGGCACCGCAGTGTCGATGTTTGCTGTTGTCTTGTTGTTTGTTTTTACTTTTTACGTTGCTTCTCCGCTGTGGGACAAAGTTGGCGTTGGCTTTAACGGCACCTCTGGCGAATGTCCGAGCTACTTGAGGGTCCCGGCGTCTTTGTTGCAGGGGATTGTGCGTTGAGACGGGCGAGGCATCGATTCCCGTGGGCTGGATGAAGAGGTGGAGGGAAGAAAAAGGGAAGGGGTCGTTTGCGGGGTGATTGTTGAGGGTGTCCCCTCGATGGCCTGCCCGGTCGTTATCCGAGCTTAGTTGCCAAGTTTCCGAGAGGCCCGGATATACGCGATCGCGCGCATCTGTGGCTTTCTTCGAATATAAGAATTGCGAGTTCATAAGACATAAAGGTACCTCCGACCTGACGAGTATTTTAACGTGAAACGTTCTTTGGCTAGGCGCTTAGAATTTTGTAAAGCCTGATAAGCGTGGTCGCGAAGCTCGATGCTTGTTGGTTAACGGACGAAGTCACGTGACCAGAGGCGTAGGCGAGGAGGAGCTCGACCACCTGTGCGCACTGAGAGAGAGGAACTCGAGAGTATATAAGACTATGGAAGATCGCCGGGTTTTTCAACCCCGCATACATGAAACTCAAAGTATCGCTAAACTTTTCTGATGCCAGAACGTTCCACGTGGGCAAAACAATCGCCTAGCAATTCGCAATACGTGTTTGAGTACAAACCTTCCAACCTGATTGAATGTATTTGTTTGGGAGACGTACAACTTAAAATTTATCCCGAAAAAAAAACAACATTTTTTGTAGTATTGAGTTGCATGTACACACACGTGATCTAAATTATCCTTTGTCGAGTCACTCAAACTCACAAAGAAAATAACGTGGGAGGCTGTAAGAACATTTTGAGCCAGAAATACGGCACAGGCTCGGAGCATGATGTTCAGCGTGCTCAGTGTTCCACTCCTTAGAATCACCAGCTTCAATGTCTGCTTTTCGAGTGCGAAGGCGTGTCTACATCGCTGACACACAAGACATCAACTTGCCAGTCGGCCAGCACTTGCGAAGCACGGTAAAAAATGCAACACTGCGCGCAAAGACGTACAAACAATGAAAACAGAGAACGGGGAACGAAACAGGACAAGTGCTGACCCTACACTAATTGAGAGCCTCCTGTTTCGTTTAGTTAATTTTTTTTTTGTCTTCCTTGTTTTTGCCCTGTTTTGCATTTCGGACGACGAACCAATTCGTTCACGTTGCTGAGTTGAGTCAAAGTACGGCTTTACCGCTAGGACGCAGATGTAACTAGAAGTTTCTCCATGAAGTAAACATTTATTCGCCGTCTTAAGCCTCTCTCAAACAACGGAGCTGCGAAATTTGTCACGTGCAATCTTAAAAAAAAAAAAAGTTGCCGCTAAAAGAAAAAATAAAGAAAGAAAAAGAAGCAGAAGCGTTATAACTGAAACGCCCTTTTAAGTTTTCTAATATTATTCTAAGCTCGCCTGCAACACGTCCCAGCTTGCCATCTGAGTACCGACGTAAGAATGAAAAAAAGAGTGTCTGGTTGTGAAATGAAAAGTTTAATTTATTTGCCGCACCGCTCGTGGGAGCGCGAGAACGGCGGCAGTTATCTTTGAAATTTAATCCCGCCTTTTTTTTTGCTTACTTGATTTTTTGCTTGTTTGTTTTATGTCTTCGCGTGGTCCTCAAAGTCTGGAGTTTTGACTAACGTAGTTTGTCCGCCTTTCTCGGGTGTCCGCCTGCGTCAACTGGTTTGGCAACGAAACTACTTTTCCTTTATTGCTTAGCTTGTCTCGTACTTTGCGCTGAATTTCCTAACATTAGAGAGTTTTAGTATTGCGTTTAGGAGCAAACGAGTTCGCTGTTCGTTTGAGTTAGCGTTGCGTGCTCCCCACTGCGCATGCGTGTCGTCGCCGTGCGCCAATCCAAGACGCAGTTTGGGCTCGGCGCACACGCAGCCTGGAACACGCAACGCTAACGCAAACGCAGAGTGCTTGCGTTTGTTTTTTGTTCGTGTGCGCAATACTAAAACTCACTAGTTACGCAGACGCACAGGCACACACAACGGGCTGTTTCTAAAGCTTCGAGGCTAGAATTATGTTTTTTTTTAGTGTACATTTGTTTTTGGGAGATAAGAGATGAATCCACTGAAAAGGAGTCATTTTGAGCCGGTACGATGAAATGCTTTACTACGTGCTGTAATTTCTAAATTAATACCGCTCTTGAAAAAAAAAACGAACAAATTTGTTTGCGTACATATGTATGCATATAGGATACAAACGTACGCGAAAAAACAACAAAAACACGCCGCATGTATGCAGGGTGTTTTATTTTAGTTGGTCCAATATGTATATAAAAAGGAACTCGCGTCAGGACTTTTTTTAGCCACGGGGCAATGTTGGCGGAGATGGGGGCCACTAGTAAAAAGGCGAAATGTGTTAATTAGATAGCCAATTCACAAAACTAATGAATATTTATTGGGCATACTGGCGAGAGTATGTGGCTACAATTGGGGTACTGCTGTGGACAAGAGTGGCAGTCCCACCGATCGCACATGATACAAAAGCCACAATGTTCGCTGCGGACAGGCGTCAAGCACGACCGAAGCCTTGCTGCATACATGCTTGGAACACATACCCTTTTCGAATGACCAACAGGACCGTCATACACGCCTCAGACGGTATAGAGTTGTAGGGAACTGTTCTTGCACGTCCGACACGGTACGATGGAGGTACGAACTGCACATATGCTTCCGCAGAAGACTCGCACATGCGCAGTTCGTGCCTCCATCGTACAGTATCGGATGTGCAAGAACGGCTTCCTAAAACTCTTTAGTGTCTGCGGACTGCTTTTTTGGTATTGTATGAGCAGTATGACCGCTACATTACGGATGATACTCGACTCTGTAGGCTGGATGGAGGAACCATAGCTTGGCAAAACGAGCGATTGTTGCAGCACCTCCATTTTCAACCCACTTACAGTACACTGGACCCAGCGGGGCGCTCAAGTCGGAATTCAGGGTTAGATTGCCTAGAGTTAAAGAGGCGGTGCAACGATATTTAGGTGGAATGTTCTTCACTTTACGAGAGCTTACTGTCACTAGTGGAGCTCAAGGATACTCGCACGCAACGCCACTGGCCAAGAAATTTCTTTGTTGTGGTGTAATTTCATGGACAGAAGCGAGCGTTTTCGTTCAATCTCTCCTTCGCGAAACGTGATGACGTAGCTGGGCGGTCCCAGTACCGCCCAGTGACGATATTTGAATGCGGCTCATAGATTGGACCCGAGCATTGCGTGGGCACCCGATTTCGGGCTCGTGATAATCGATAGCTTGAGAAGCATTCGGTTAGCGGCCCGTGTCCAATCGCTGCAATGACGACAGTACCCGAACCATAACAATGTCTGGAACTCAGCGCGTGTCCTGTGCTTTGCCAACCCCAGCGCGTGGCTAGGATCAACATTGGCGGCATATCAATCGGCTCCAGATCACGTGGCCGCTTGTTCTGGCTGCGAGTTGATCGGGTGAACGCGGCTCGTTTTTCTTTAATTTTTTTGCGACTTTGATTGCGTGTGTTGAAAAACGAACGGGTGTTTCGCAGGTCATTAACTCAAGGATCCGTTCTAGAGAAGGAGGGAATATTTGATAACTCTATAGTCCGTTGCAACTCAAGAAGCTAGGGCGAGGGAAAGGAACGCCGGGGAGGAGGAAGCAGATGGAGCGCTAAAGAGAGGAGGAGGTTTCCCCCTCTCTTCTCTAGCATTCCGTCTGCTTCCTACTTCCCGGCTTTTCTTTTCCTCGCCCTACCTTGAGTTGCAACGGACTATAGAGGAAGTGCGCTATTGCTTGAGGCTAGGACAGGGGTCTTGGCAACTAGGACGTACGTGGTCGGATACCAAGGTAATGGATACAACGTGCTTCATATCAAATTATATGTGGGGAGGGAATCGAAATGCCAGAGCATGTCGTTATAGAATGTAAAAGGATCGTCAGCCGAAGGACATCACGCGAAGAGGTTGACTTCCTCGGGGTACTGGGATTCGAGAAGAAAGGTGAAACAGAACGTTTTGGTGAAATAGAGCTCAGTAAAAGAAGGTTAGAGGAATTGTGGCTAAGACTCAAGGAACGGGTAGAGGTTAAATCTTACCAAATATGCTTAAACATTACTAATAAATAATAATATTAATAATAATAATAATAATAATAATAATCATAATCAATTCATTATTTTACTTGGTGCCCAAGAACAACCATAAAGTCTTGATACTGGCACACTGACATATTCAAACACTTACTAAAATGAAACATACATATGTTGCACATACACGCATTAAGACGAGTAAAGCATCAAACCATTACAACTAGACAAGAACACATAGGCGATACATTTCATCACGCATAAAAAGAGAGAAGATAATAGAAGATAATAAAAAGAACATTTGGCTGGGTGGCGCCCGTCACCATGCGATTCACAGGGAACAGCCGCCATGCATGCATGCAGGCATCCATCAATTCAGCGCTATCGGAAGAGGAGGCCCTCCGCGACGCTCTCCGGCACGCCAGTGTGAACGGTAGCTCAGTAAATTGATGGCTCTGAAGGCTGGGTTCTCTCTCTGGTACGGGGTGTTGGGGATAGAACCTTATCGCGCTTTGGGATTGGGAGGAGTCGGGGGCGGGAGCTGAAGATGGGAAAAACGGATGGTTGTCTTTTTTACGCATTCGTAGATTTTGTTGAAGGCGTTTTCTTGAGGTAGAGCTACGCCTTTCTCCGCGCTTGGAAGGGAGTGCAAAGTTGGGAACCCGACGTAACAAAAACTTGGTCCCGGAAGTGACGTCACACAGATGCCGCCTGCTGCCGAGAACTGCGCAGTGCGCACGCGCGGCCTTTCTTAGCTGCTGGCTTGCTCGTTTGTTCGCTTCCATACGACACGCTCCTGTCCGACTGAAGCTCCAGCGCTTTAATTAAAGCGGTGATAGATGCCGCTCCGGCAACCGTGATTCCACAATCTTCGCTCGTCGCTCTGGAGAGCGGCCGAGCGGCCGAGCTCGCGTGCTTTGCGGCACGGCCAGTTCACGCGACTCTCTCACGCAACTCGCGAAGCGTTAAAAACAATCGGACGCAATTCCGCATATGCGCCTCGGAGAGGGCGGCGCGGGATCTGCACATTTACCTCTACCGAACTCCGAGCCACGGACATTTCGCTTTTTGCGCAGCCGACATCGTTATGCGGCAGGAGTCCGTGGACGTTTGTTCAGCTGCGGCCGTAGTTCTACGGAATTCTTTTCTTTCTTCTTCAAATGCATAATTTGTTTTTTGTTTTGCGTTTACTTTGTTTGTGATCAGGCTTGCCGATTTACTTAAAGAAATGGAAAGAATTTGCGTTGAAACACTCGTGCAAAAAACAGGAACACTTCAAACGGGAAACCAAACGCGCGAAAACCTTTTCCGGACTAGTTTCTAAAAGAAAGTGTACTTAGTGAACGTAAATTGAAAATATGGTTCTGCGAACTTGAGAACGCTTTAACTTGGGAGAAATACAAACTTTTCCCCTTCACAAGGTTCTTGAGCTTTTTATAAAAAGAAAAGGCAAAATATGAAAAGTAAAGGACACTGGAAAGAGAAGTAAAGGACACTGGAAATAATCTAATCACTTACGTATGGGAGAAAAATTATGCAGGAAAGACGAAGATATTACCTTTCATGTGGTTGAGAAAAAAAAAAAAGAAGCGTGGTTGTTTTCTTTTTTTTTGGTTTCGTCAGTCTGCTGTTTGTGAGAGAAAGAAAAGCTGAAGCGAAGAGGAGGAAGTGTAAGCTGAAGAGGAAACCCATTTCCATTCAAGAAGATAGACGGCAGAAAAAACAAAATAATCTTTGTACTGCCTTTGATATATGTAGATAGGTAGTAAATAAGAGGTGTCTGAACAAGGCCAGGAAGGGGGGTTGAAAATTCGGACTTCGCGCATTTCCCGGCAAGGGCACTGTCGGTATAGGGCTTCCGCGCAGGCGCGGTCGCACGCCGCGCGGCCTTGAAAACGAGTGCGCGAATGAGGACGGTTCCTCAAGGCCCTTGTCACGCTGCGCCATCTCACGGCGTTTGCCAGTCGTGTGAGCGAATCTTTATTTATTTATTTATTGATACTACTGTCTCCTATTTCAAGAGACGTTGTAGGCGTGGTTTACAACATATGCTACACAAAAACACTAATAAAATAACAGCAGGTAACAAGCACAAGGATATTAGTTCGAGCTGATCCAAAAACACACAAATAACTAAACACGTGAGAAAAAAAAAACACAGCGTTATACAAAGATTATTTCATTGTAAGAAATGAATAAAGGAGCATCAGATACAAGAATCACAAAAATCGCGGAGTTTATGAAAGAAGAACGACTCTGGTGATGGTGTTATTATATCGCCTGGCAGGGAGTTCCAGTTGTGAACAGTCCTTGGAAAAAAATAATACTTAAATGCATTAATCCGACACTTGAATTTTTTGAGTTTTTTGCAATGATAACTTCGCATGGGATAATTTTGAGGTGCGGGTGAAACATATTTAGAGATGTCGATTTTGAACCGGTTGTTTAATAAATCAAATAGGAACGTTATTCGCGTAAACATGCGTCTATGCTTTAGTAAGTTCACCCCAGAAAGGGCGTACAGTTCAGAGACGGGATATTTTCGCTGGAATTTATTATGAATGAAGCGTAAACTTTTTTTTAAAAATATTTTCAAGGACATTTATGTTGGTATTTGTAAACGGATCCCAAACCACCGAAGCGTATTGTAGGATGGGTAATATAAAAGTTTTATAGGCTGTCAATTTGACGTTGGAAGAGACATGTTTTAAATTTCGTCTTAAGTACCATAACTTGGATAATGCTTTGCGCGCAGTCGACATGATATGAGTGTTCCAGCGTAGGTCATTCGATATAATGACACCCAAGTAGTTATAAGAAGTAACTTCGGCTAGTGAAATATTATTAATGGAATAATCGAAAGAAAGATGGCTTAATTTCCGAGTTATATGCATTCGAACACATTTCTTGACATTCAATGACATCTGCCACGAGTCGCACCAGTGCGACATCTTGAACAAGCAGGTGTTTAGTAGAGTCTGGTCACTTATTTCATTGACTTCTGTAAGTAAAACCACATCATCTGCGAACAGTCGAACACGTACTGGAATATTAGCGGTTAAATCGTTTATAAAATTGAGAACAGTAATGGCCCCAGGACCGACCCTTGTGGAACACCCGATAAAACAGGGACTAATGATGATTCACTCGAATTGATCTGTACATACTGTTTTCTGTCCTGTAAGTAGTTCTCGAGCCAGTGAAAGATACCTTTGTTTTAAACAACTGATTTAAGTTTAAGGAGAAGTTTACTATGTGATGCTTCGACACACTTGCTCCACAGGGAAGCGGCGCCGTGGGCACGACGAGGGCGAAGCAGTAGAGGAGGAATTATTGGGAAAATACAGGAAGTAAAAGTTTTTATTTTTTCAGCAAGCCATTGAAAGTGAGAAAACTAACTTATTTTTGTGGTACGCCTTTTCATTCCCGTGGACAAACCGAACCAAGTCGCAATATCAGAAGGGAATTTTAGGGGAAAGAGGGAAGAGAACCGGGTCAAGGAGCCGTTTCCTCCCTTTTCCTTACATCGCTTCAGACTGCTCAAAAAACCACACACACACACAAGAAAAAGAAAGACGATGTAATAAATGTGAAGTGGGTACGAGAAAGTCTTCTTTTGAACTTTTCGGACGCGTGTTGGGTGATTGTTAAAAGATGAAAATGGAAGTAGTTTTAGGGAGAAAAAAGAAAAGAAAAAAGATGAGAGACGACAAGAAGGAATCCGCAAAGAACGAGGGAGCGTTCTCGTGGCTTCTTTTCAGCGACGGACGTACAGACATGCACGTCGGCGACGGTTCCCGAATTGGATGACTCGGGACAGGCGCCTTTGGGGACTGGATTGTGGTACGCGTGCGCTATTATCGAGCAACGCTCGGCGGCAGCGTTGTCGGGTAGAAAAATTAGAGAGCCTAAATGCCAGAGGGTGATCAACTCAAACCATGGAGGGCGTCTGCAATTTAATGGCGGATGGCTCATGCGGAGATTGATCGCAAGTGCGCGTGCGTTGCGTTCTGGAGTGGCGAGGAGGAAAGTGGCTGGAGAGGCGGAAACGCTTACAGACGATCAACGATTTCGCCACTTCCTGGCAGTTCGCATTGCAAACGCGGCCCATAAAACACGTGACGCCAATCGAGCAGTTGGAAACACTCTGAAATCGCAGGCACACTGAAAAAAGATCGCCAAAGAAAAAAAGAGCCTCGGCGTGTCTTTTCTTCTTTTTTACTTTTGGGGTTTAAGAAAGAAAGGAGGCGGCGGGCGGGAGGACGGTAAAAAAAGTCAGTGGAACTTTCGATGTTACGCAATGTTCGGCTTGTTGCGAACACATTTTTTTTGTGACATGGTTTTCTCAATTTGGTGGTTTTGTCAACATGTTTAGTCACGATTCGGTCGCTTCAGTAGAGGACGCACCATGA
Organism: Ixodes ricinus; assembly: GCA_037355805.1. Taxonomy (NCBI): domain Eukaryota; kingdom Metazoa; phylum Arthropoda; class Arachnida; order Ixodida; family Ixodidae; genus Ixodes; species Ixodes ricinus. The sequence goes on along the minus strand of JAZHYW010039156.1, from coordinate 41,204 downwards.
CTGGCAGAAATAGGTGTGTCTCTTTCGAGAGATTCGAGTTGTGTGTAAGGGGAATGAAGTGATGAAAAAATCGGAGGACACGAACCGTGCTGCCAAGAAGTGTTTCGATCGAGATGGATGAAAGTGTTCACGTTGACCACTTGAGAATTCGTGTAGATTCCGTTGCCACCTGCTAACATTAACGTGCAACTAATCTAGGGTACAGTATTCATTTATGGCACGTCCCGTATTACTGTTTTCGCAACCCATGACACAGACCGGTGGACTCGATGGAGATTCACCGCGGCGCTGCACAGAACGGCTCGTGCTGTGGAACCGAAATTAGCTCTCTCATTTCGCGGGGCTGAGCTCATCTTTCCCGGTCGGCTCTAGGTGAAATAGAATTTTAAAATAGAGGCCCCAACGCTTTAGGGTTGCCCGAAGAGTTTGGGACGTCGCAGTGCGCAAGCGCAGACATTCTGCGCATGTGCAGTGCGAAGCCCCAAGCTGTTTAGGCGGACCCAGAGCGTTGAAGTCCCCTATTCTAAAACTTGTGCTCGCTTCGACCTTCTTACGCCGACCTCTCAAGGCATGGCACTTCAGACGAAAGACGGAACGCAAAAAACAGGTTTATTAGTTGACTGGCAAACGCAAGAACAAGGTTAAAGAAAAGTCTCGAAACAGGCCAGGCTTTTCAGTCGGACTCGCCCTTGGTGGCGTCGGTGTCTCACCTCGACTGCGTCTTGTCCCGTCGACTGTTTCACCCTGACACCGCACCTCGCGATCGCGTTCTGATATCTACCGTATCTCCGATAACGATACCCGATAACGATGCGGCGCATGCGCAAAGGCGGTGGCGGAGTATCCGAGTATCGCTATTGGAGTCATCGGAACGATCTACTCTTTATTGACATCCGTCCGTGGCCATTGTCGCGAAGAATGCTTTGCGGCGGTATGCGTGCTCGGTCGCCCACTATGCTGATAGTGGTGACGGCGACGGACGGCCGTGACAATTCTTCCAAAGCAACCGATGAACGAGCCTATGGTCGTGACGCAGCGCTCGGTTCCGTAAAGGCCCACAAACGATCTACTGTATAAACGTTTTGTAGTGGCGTGAATGAGCCGAGCTGCCAGCATTAATCAACGCGACGTCGTGCTGCTGTCGTAATTGAGTTTGTACGCTGATTTTATTCCGAAATAGCGGTTTGCGTTTCTCTCTGCCTCCGTATTTTTAAAACAATTCTGTAATTGAAAAAAAAAATAAACCACCTAAATTGTTTTTATTTGGCCTCCACAGTCACCAACATCAAAGATATATTCCATATAGATATGCCAAGTAGCCACAAGAGCACTTTCATAATACAGTCGAAGCCACTCTTTCCCGGCGCGTTCAGTGGGAGAAGGAAATCGTGACGTAATATACAGAAATTTCACCATTTCCGCGCCTGCCGCAAGCTTTACCCGAGCTGTGAAACACTGCACGCCTTCCCCGGAAGCGGCATGCTCAAGGCAGTTGAAACCTCTAGGTATGGAGTCACACTCAGCGGTTGGTTTTTCGGGTTTTCTTGCGTTTATTGATACGTTCGGCTCGAATGCTCCTGATATTTGAATTCACGGGACAAAAATACGCTAGAATTCAACTCTAACGGTTTTTGTTTCAAGTACCTTTTCAGCTTTCCTTTAAATGGCCTTTGCGTTTCATGCACTATTTCCGCGTTCTCCTTTGTGCAGTGAACCTGGAATTGCACCCAAATAATATACGATTTGAAATGGTAATTTGTTTTAATGTTTTGTGATTCTACTTTAATCCATAATAAGTGTTTATATATGAAAAGATACATCAACAACATTTTTGAAAAACCGGAGACGACGGACGAAAAAGGGGACAACACACAAAACGTCTTAACAACTCACAAGTATTCGAAAGTTTGGATGAACTAATTGTTTAAATTGTTTCATTGCAAAAAGAAAAAAGAAAGGCGCTTTACTGACAGCTTTACGTAACGCTGTCCAATAAATGATGTAGTGGTTAGCATACCCGACCGGATATTGGGAAACCCGGAGTTCAAATCCCGGCTCCGCCAAAGATTGTCTTTCGACGGCTTCGTAGAATTTGTTTCATTCGATCAAGTACGGTTCATTCATCCGCACCTTTTGGATTATTTTCTTTTTGGAGACCGCGTACGACGATGAAAGTGCCCACATATGAAACCTAGTTATTCCTGGATAGAAAAGAAAAATGAATTAGTCACGCGCAAAGTCGTCTCCAAAATGACCGCAAGGGCGTTTTCTCAGCAGATGAAAAGAGGCTCGTCCTTGAAAAAAAATACTGTTTACACTTTCCTCTAACCGCCCCCCCCCTCTCTCTCTTTCTCTCTCAAAGAAAAAAAGAAAGCAAGAAGAAACAAAAGCAAAACAACAGGAGAGAATTCAAGCGCCAGAACATTGACGCCACGTGTCACGAGTCGGAACTGCTTCATCTCGAAAAAGCGGCGGCGCTCTCTAAGATACAGCGCTTCTACCAGCGGGCCGCTTTGCTCGTAAAAAGCCGGCTGCAACTGCATTCTGAAACCCCATCATCTGCACAAAGCTAGTCGGCGAGCGCCCTCGCGCTTTCACTGACGGAACTGTGAGCACCAGGAAGAAAAAAAAATCCGGAATGGTGCTCATTCCAATCTAAATATACGTCCAAAGAAAAAAACAACAACAACAACAACGCGATTACAACCGCCCGTTCCAAGAAATAAATAAGTAATAGTTATAATAATAAAAAAAACGAGTGCTTTTACAACGTTTAACACCGCGAAACGCCCCAAGTTTGCCAAGGACTGCTCCGGGATGGCGCTGGGTTCTTTCCCCAAGAAACTCAAGGCCATTGCAATTCTCCCGCTACTTGAAAACGTCGTCCTTTTGAAGGAGCCAGGCAGCGTGGAACTTCCAATATGTATGTAAAGCGAGGAATGCACCGTTTTTCTTTCAAGTAGTTCCGACGCTCTTATACTTTAGTTTATTTGCCCGTTTCTCCACTTTCTTTATGGGCTCGCATCGCAACGTTTACTCTATTCGTGTTTTATTTCGTTTGTCAGTTCGAGGTTGTTAGTTGTTTGATGTTGATCTATTTGCTGTAGCGGTATGGCCCTCGAAGCTTTTTTTGCTTGTCTTCTCGTTTTCCTTTGAGATCGATCTTTCTATTCCGCCGGTAGAAAGAGAGTTTCTGAGGGGTTCTTTCGGTCGAGCTTGAAGCGTTCAATCCTTGGGAAGACGCCGCCGCTACTGCAGGATGTCTGGCTCCCCTCGAAAGCACAGCGCCTCACTGGAGGCTGCAGAGTCTCGGGTATTCAAAGTTTTCTCGCTCGCGTTGTCGCTTCCGCTGTGTTTGGGTCCCCGTTCATTTTATACACTCAGCGTGCTGTGTAGTATTGCATTTTTGTATATATATTTTTGACTATACGTACGTTGGCTTCACAGCGTTGAGAATTTGGCTACGTGTGCTTAGTTTCCCTCCGGGAATCGATGGATGCATACTGCGTCTTATATTTTGCCTTCCTTTTTCTAGAACCTCGGAATGACTTTGCAATTTTTGTCGTTGATTTTGGGGAAGTGCTCTGACGTGGTTCCGCTATCGTGTTTTTCCCTTTAAATAATATTAAGCGCGTCATTTCTTTTTATGTACATAAACTTATTGGTGTTAATTGTTTTTCGTAATAATTTCGTTATCGGTAATGATGCGAGAGCCGTAAAAACCGGACAAATGTTTTTCTTTTTAAGTTTATACTTGGCCCTGAACACCCAATAGAAAAGCTCGGGGAAGTAATGTTATACTCGGTTTGGCTTTAGGTCCGACAAAGGCTATGCTACAATCCTCGGGGGGGGGGGGGGAGGGAGGAGGGGGGAGGGGGAGGGGAGGGGGAGGGGGCAATGAAGCAGCAGAAAAAAGTGCACCGTCACGCTGCTCGACGTTCTTGTACACCGGCAAAAGGCATAGCGAATGAGCCGTGATTCTGTTTTAGAGCGCAGCTCTTAGGCGCCCGTTTCCGGTTTGAGCGGCGTCGGCGTAACCGCGCGGTGCATTATGGGTAAATTTCCCCGCTAAATTTAGCGGAAAACGTTCCCCGCCAAATTTAGCGGAAAAATTCCCCGCTAGATTTAGAAGAAAATATTCCCGGCTAAATTTAGCGGAAATATTTCCCCGCTAAATATAGCGGAAAAACATTCCCTGCTAAATTTGTCGGGAAAATTTCCCCGCTAAATTTAGAGGAAAATTTCCCCGCTAAGTATAGCGGGAAAAACTCTCCGCCAAATTTAGCGGAAAATTGCCCCCTAAATGGGAGGCGAGCACAGGAGAGGAGGAGGAGGGCATAGCCTCCTCCCCGTACCTTCCCCTCCTCCTCCTCGAGAGCTGCGCTCTAATTCGGCGTTACAGGAGATTGTAAACGTCTTTCATTTTTTTTATTGCGCGTCACTGGTTTAGCCAGGGACCGCAAACGCACAAAGACGACGATACACTTGAGAATTCAATTTGGCGCTGCGGCGGTCGGACTCGGAGTCAAACAGAGTATGGCGCGAAACTTAAAACCGGCGTTTTTCATATAGATATGTAAAAGGAATCGCCTCTATAGCGCCCCTATCGGCACGAATGAAAATAAATTCGCACAAAAGCAAAAACACGAGCACTCTGATGATGATTAGATTCGGTTGGCCGCTGATCGGGGCTCCGGGGAGCGAAGGGCTCAAAAGGGTTGCGGTCGTCGTTTGCGCGGCGCGAGCGGGTGAACAAATAAAACGAGACGGAAGAAGGCGGTATTCTTTTTCTAGAGCGCGTGACCAATGGCACGGAAAAATGAAATACCCCGATCGCACGAATGCCGTTGCAAATGGAGGACGTAAATTTGATTACCGAAAGCCCGGCGGCGCGACGCGAAGGCGGTCATTGGGATTTTCTCTATAGCCCCTTCAGTCCCGGCTTGGTCCTTTATGGGGCGTAGCCTAAGTCGAGGTGGCACTCTGCCGTAGCTTTTTCGCGACGCTAGGGATGCCGTGCTGAGGTATAAGGTACGCTCATATTCCTATTGGCGGCGAGATGTTTTTGGTGGCGCCCTTCTCCTGACGTCATCGCCTTGCGAACAACAAGTTCGATGGCGTTTGTAATGAGCGTGGTGGAAGCTTGAGATGATTGCGCTCTGAAAGCAACGTTGCCAACAGCGTCAAACTTGCAGTTCTTACAGTACTCTTATTTCCGTCGATGAGAAAGCCTTTGCTGACGTCATATCCAGCATTCGGCCAATCGCGGGAGGCCGAAGACTGCGACGCTTTCGATCGCTCACGTTGCCGATAGGCTGCAGGTACACGCACTCGCGTTTGGTTGCAGCCGAGAGCGTTTTGCGGTTTCGTGAGGATTCCGTGCTTTCGGAATTTATTTCTCGTGAAATTAGGAGGGTGCTTTCCGGAGTTTTATTTTGCGCTGAAAATACGGGGTTATCGGAGTTTATTCTTGTTAGATTGGCGAATTTTTAAAGGTCAGAATTTTTTTTTACTGTGTCACCGATTTTAAAAATTAAAAAAAAAATGTGCCCACGACTCTTTTTTTTTTTTTAAAAAGCCCTTGCCGAGATAAAATGCCACCCTCTTCGTCAGTAGCTCGAGATTTCGAAGGACGCTGAAGTGACGTTTCCTCAGGACCACTGACTCTGCTCCAATGAAGTTGGTATTTACTAAATACCGTATTTTTTACTTTGTCGTTGTAACCTCGAAGTATTGTGTTTTTCGGATAAACCCACATTGACCAAAAAATTAACGGCGTGTGTTTTCGTATTTTTGTTTTCGGACATATTCGAAGACCTGAAACCCTGCTTATAACGGGGGAATGGATGATTATGGCTGAACCCTTTTTGTCGGACATCGCTAAATAAATAAATAAATAAATAAATAAAAAACCCAGTAAGGTTAAGCCTTTTAACAGAGTAATTCTAAATTCGGAATTAATGAAGCATGGTGAGGAATTTCATATCGCTGCTAAGCACAAGCGTGGGACACTTCCGATTTTCGTAAATTTCCCTTTTCTTCTCGATCGCGCATTATTCTTTCACAATTGCATTTAGAAGTTCTTTTTACAAGGTTATAAAGGACCATTTTTCGGAAATGGTACGTACATTTGATCTCATAAATACTGCGGAGTCTTTACCTTAATGAAACATAGTTCCAGGGCAGCTTCAAAGATGGCGCCACCGTGCCAGTGTGTTCCCTCATAAGAGAGCATAAAGCCTTGTTCACACTTCTTTAAATAAAAGCGCCGAATAAGACAAGGACAAAGAAGTGGAACGACACAAGGCGCTCGCGACTCCTGATAGCCGGAAAGGCTTAAAAGCCGGTTTTAAGCCTTCTGCGACTGGTTGTTCCCCCGAAGGCGGGCGTAATCAGGTGACGTCAGGACCGCGGCCGGCGACATGACGCTTCAATGACGCCATCAGGCAGTAATCGAGAAACCGTTTCTTAAATACTCCTGTTAAACGGGCACCCTTAAAGGGGCAGTTACAGAGTTTTTATTACAGCGAAGATGTGCTAAGATCTGGAAAAAAATTCGTAAATGAATATTAACAACAACAAAAAAAAAACTCGTTTAAACGGCGCTTTTTTGTTCCGATTGGTGGTGGCAAGTATAAATAAACAGAGGGGCAACCCGCGTGAGTCATCCTCCCTTGCCATTTTTAGATAGTAAGATCCTGATCCCTTGATATAATCTACGGTCACAGACTTATCTCAGCTAGAGTGCACTACTCTATCTCAGCTAAAGGCCCGTTCTCACATTTGCAACCGAGTACGACCGAGAGAGACGGGACATGTTGAAACTTCTTAAAATTTCTTAGGACGAGAAAACACACTGGCACGCTGGCGGCATCTATGCGGTGACCCTGGAACTGCATTTACCAAGAGCGAAGGTTTTGCGGGATTTCCGAGGTCAAATGTGCGTAATACCTATGAGAAAGGCTCGTTTAGAACATTGACAAAAGTTTTTCGAGCCAAGAAAGAAAGGATAATGCGCGAAAGAAATAGAAAATATGCCGGACCGCCAAGTTTACACTGCTACCTAATAGATGGCGCAAGTGTGTACCCTCGTCGTGAGAGATATTAAGAGGTTCCAAAGCACTCCGTTGTAAGAGGTCGCAAGTGTGTGAACGGGCCCTAAGAGTGCGCTGTGACGGGGCTGAGGGCAGAACGCGCCGATCTAACCGTGTTTTCTTTCGCTTCGGCGATGCTGATAAAGAGACTTGGACTCTTTATCAGCATCGCTGATAAAGAGCCCAAGTCACTGTAAAACCTAAAATAGGCGTATGCCAACACGTATACGTATACCAACGACCAACAACAGGACGTGTATCGACATCACGCTTAGCAAGAACGTATCCGAAGTCAAAATACAACCAATGGCGGTTTACACTAGTGACCATAAGGCAGTGATCACTTTAGTCACTAAGCATTAAATAAAGACAATTAAACAACACATTCGTGTACGTGTCTTCATTGCAATTATATGTTAATCGTATAGATGTCATATAGTTGTCGTAAAGTTGTTGTAAAGTTGTCGTAAAGTTGTCGTAAAGGTAACAGCTTCGCTTGTCCTCCGTCTTAACGTGAGTGGATGGGCTCTACAATCTTGTTTTTTTGTACATGACATATGAGAGTTCAACTACCAAAAACAATTCGCGGCTCGAAATTCGTTTCCTTTCCGCCCGAAAACCGCTGATCGAGAACTGGCCGGTTTGAGTCGCGCTCAATCTCTTGTCTGTGGTCACGTGCCGTTTCATATGATTTAGACACAACCACCAAATATATTGAAAGTAGTGAGTCATCGAAGACACGAACACGATAATAAATGTAGAAAAGAAATATGACACATTTTTCTGGCTTCTAAAAAGCTGCAAATACGATGATTGAGGAAAAAAGAGTATCACAGCCACGTGACTCCCGCCAGCTCTCTCGTCCTCTATATATATTCTTCCTCCCCAGTCCAGTTTCGGTTTCGAGCAGCTGCGTTTTTTTTTACTTTATTAAAAATATATGTGACGCTGTAGCAAAATATTGATTGGGTAGTCTTCTGACACCATAATGACTCGCCTGGCAAAAAAAAGAATTTTTTTGGAGGGCGTCAGTATTTCTTTAACCGCGGTTAACTCAACTTTAACTGCTGTTCGGCGGCACCAGAGTTATCGCACTATACCCTCGGTCAGCTATATCAAAAGAAGTGAAGAGCGCGCGTGCACTGCTTTGGTGAGTGCTCAAGAATGCTCAAGCGCACGTTCGCCCATAGCTGTGACCGTATGGCCGCAAAATGTTGTCCGCAAGTATTGTGCGCTAACAGTGGCTCAGCTTAGCGTAACTGCAGTTACCTGTGCCCGTGTAACAAGGGTATTAGGACGCGTTAAACACATTAGAGGGAAACACCAAAACTATGGTGCCTGGAGCACTTCTCCGACAGGTGTGTTTAGCGTCGAATGCAGCCCTGACGTCAAAAGCGGTCCCCAAGTGGTAACAAATGTCGTCACAGAAGCCGGTGTGTCATGCTGTCAGACGTCGCAATCCTGGCGGTTGGTCGGAGAAACGCTGGCAGAAAGCACGAGAGACCGCGGGTGTCGCTGTCGTCGCGGCGTCCCAACTCGTGGCTGCCTAAGCTTCCGTGGACTGCCACACTGCAGCGACCTGCAGGAGAACAGGCGTCTTCCCTAGAGTCACTATATAAAGCTACGCTTTCAGAGTATCGAAACTCCCAAACTACGCGTCTGAAGCGCGTCAGGCGCCGCCATCTTGGGTCCCCGCGCAGATGGAGGAGTGACTGTAGCTGAGCCAAGCCGAGCTGCAGCCGTCGCCTGCGCCAGCTGCCGTAGCCGCAGCTGTGGCAGCGAATCAAGGTCGTGTTGTTCGTATCTCGACGTAAGAAGGAAAAAGTGCGTGCTGAGCGACAGACTTCAGCGTGCACGCGCAGTAAATAGTAAAACAGCAGCAGGCAGCGGATCTCTGGACCCAAGATGGTGGCGTTAAAAAACGCGATGATGATGATAGCGAGTCACGTGACTGCCGCTGTCCAATGATGTCGCAGCGAACCAGAATATTGTTGAATAGAGCGACTGTGTTGTCGGCAAAGTGCCAAAGAAAAGGAATGCGGCACTCTGAAAGCGTAGCTTTATTTAGTGACTCTAGTCTTCCCCATCCACCACCGCTGCTGGGACGCCGCCAGGATCGCGACCAGCGACAGCATGACACTTCTATGATCGAGGGAGCACTTTCTTGGACGCGCTGAACACACGGGTCGGAGACGCGTTAAAGGCACCATATTAAAACTACTCTCACGGTGAATCAAAGGCTGAAAAAAAAATCCTGAGGCATTCCACTCTGTGAAGGTGGATGACTAGCGAAGCTGCTTAGCACACTACACAGGCGTGACAAAATTTTGAACAAAGGTACGAACACACTTATTTGTCTTGATCGGTGGTCATCGTGACGAAAGGCACGCACACACATTTATTGTTGTCTTGATCGGTGGGATCGGTAATGCCTTCGGGCCCTGAGAGTATAATAAATGAAATGAAATGAAATGAAATTATTATGCGTGGACGCCTATCACCGCCCCGACGAGTCGGAGGAAACTAGTCACGCGCGACAAAACCGCTACCCCGGGAGAGCGGAAGGAAAGGAAACTAGGCACGCAAGGGCTTGGAACGACGGCAAAGAGAGGGCGGTGCGAGCGTAGACATGAGCCGACGCGGGTCGCACAGCGGCAAAATTTTGAGAAACCTTTATTATCTACCTGAGAGTCTACATATCTTGAAAATGATGCCTATTGATAACTAATCTACTGAATAGACCTATTGCTCAATTACCCAAGCATCAAGGAGAATGCAGGGAATGGTGTTCCACGCACCGCACGTGCCGGCGTCTGCTGCAGCACAGCTTCCTGTATACTCAGAAAGCCCGGCAGTTCGACGACGGAGCCATAAAGTGCCCGGTCGCAGATTTAGAGCGCGAGGATCTGGTAGCACAGAGCATCAAATAGCCATTTCTCGGGGAATCTGGACGTCAGCGCACATCTTTTTTCAGCGGTGAGGACCCGAAACACACTTTCGGGTCTTCGCGTCTCGCCGCAGCGTCTCGCGGCAGCGGCGAGACGCTGCGTTTTGGCGTATCGCCGCAACGGGGCGCCAGTCACGTGGCTCTCCTCTCATCCGGTGTCTGCCGCTTCACCTTTTCCATTTTGGCGGCCGCTTCTCGTGGCGGTCTGCCAGGCTTTGTCAGTATAGAGGAGGCTATGGCAGCAGTAACTGTTCAAAAGCAAAAGCTTAAAACAAATGGCATCTTTCACGCGCGTTCTTCAACGCTTTATTTTGGTTATTTACTTCGAATCTTTTATACGGGGAAGACGTGCGCGTGCGGCGGTGCAAGCGTACAGTTTTTGTTGACGAACATGAAAATTCCACGGAACCCTAGCCATAAACAGCTTCGCTGGAAATGTATGTACATAGGTTTTAGAGCGAAAAGAAAACAGTCGTAGTCTGTGATTAAAATGATTTCTTTTTTTCTATGGTAGACGTTTTAAAGTAGGACTTATAATAGGCGCGGCAGGACTTACGAAACGCTGAGATGACGCCACGGTACGTCCGAAGTTATTTTATGTGGTTGGGCCATCGTAAACGCAAGATAGAAGGCGCGCCACCGCGAGAAGAAAAATATTTACCTAAGACGTAACGTCACGAATATTGCTCGTGCTTTGTCCGAGAAGTGTTCGCGCAACTCGTGCGGATGTCGTCACTGCGTTCATTGGTGTGCCGTCGCCGTGTTTGAGATCACTTTGTCGAGTGCCCCGGCGACCTTCTTTTGAAGCACTGCCGCCGACATTTTAGTTCTTATATTTTACTTTACTGAAGCCATAGTTCGTTTTCTTTTTAGTTATACTTTTTAACGCTTTTACCGTGCAAACGTGACAGAAGGGGTTGAAGTTAGAGCAGCGCGTTGCAGGGCTCTTGCAGCGCAGGTATGATATGAGATGTCTGAGTGTATTCTTAAGTCTTGTTTTTTTCGAAGCCTTAAAGCCAAGGCTTCTTTTTTTATTTCTTTCGCAATATTTGAGTGTTCGCTGAAGAAATGCTGTGTGCACACGGTTCTCAGCCTTTCCTTTGAAGACCATGGTTTTCGTTCAAGTGGAGGCAACGCCAGCCAAAAAAGAGCCCCCCCCCCCCCCCTTTTCTCCGCCCCCTTTTTTTAGCTGAGTTTGGCAATGGGCTGTTGAGCTTTGATAGAAGACGAGGAGGGGGACAGACAGAATAAACATGGCCTGAAGACAGGAAGCTACCAGAGATAGAGTGTACTAAACACTGTTTCACCTTATGATGTACCACAGCAAAGGCTACAAGCGCGAGCTCCTTGCTCTGCGGCACATCCCGGCGGGACAAGCTCTCGTGCGTTAAGAGTAGCTCCCAACGCTATGAGCTCGCGCTTCTAGCCTTGTCTGCGGTACAACATAAGGTGAAACGGATATAAGAAGTACGAGTGGGAGGAGCCACAGGCTCCGCTCATGCTTTCAGTTGCACCTCAAAACGTGGAAAGCGATCAGGTGAAACCAAGCCACTTCGATCGCAGCGCCACCTTCGCTGCGTGCGATCGAGCAACGACACAGGTCAAGGTCATATGGGCAATATAGCCCCTTAGGGGCTATATTGTATTTTTTGTTATTTTGACGTTAGAGGTTGACGACGCCACGACGTCATTGTCGTCGTGAGCTCGAAGCACAACACGATGAGCGCGTGAAAAAAAGTCATGAACAGACTTGCAGAGTCAAACATGACACTGAACGGGGCGAAGTGTGTGTTCATTATAAAAGAAGTTAGTTTTCTCGGTCATCTTCTGAGCGCAGACGACATAAGACCTGACCTGAAAAAACTGCAAGCGTCTCAAAGACATGAAATCGCCGACAAACGTGTCGGAAGTACGAAGCAATCTAGGTATGGCCAATCACTTGGGCCGTTTTCTGCCCAATCTCGCTCAGAAAACTGCACCGTTGCGAGAACTGCTAAAAAAACACAAAACACAAAACAAAAACAAACAACGGAATGAGCTTGGGGCCCCGCTCAAAAGAGTGCGTGGAACGATCTAAAAATCATGATTTGTTCTTCCGAGTGTATGGCAAAGTATGACCCAACCCAACCGACAATCCTTTCGGCAGACGCGTCGTCATTTGGGCTCGGAGCCGTTCTCTTACAAGACCAGCAAGGGGTGCGACGGCCTACTGCTTTTGCTTCGTGGTCTTTGACCAAAGCTGAGATGCGCTATGCGCAGATTGAGAAAAGAGGCATTGGCGCTGCCATGGGCTGCCGAAAGATTTGACGAGTACCTAAGGGGCTTAGACACGACGTTCGAGACCGACTATAAGCCTCTAGTTACGTTGCTCTGACAGAGTCCTGTAGAAGTGTTGCCGCCTCGAGTTCAGGGATTTAGAATGAGGCTAATGCGGCATAGATTTAAGGTTGTGTTTGTACCGGGCAAGTGCATTGCAACAGACGATGTTTTATCGCGGGCACCTCTCATTCAAATGCCAATGGGAAAGGAACGTCTGGTGGTTCAAGAAGTGTTAAAGTTCTCTTAGGGATGTTTATTGGTCTTTAAACAGGAGACGTTTTGTTGTCACGTGTGAGAACAGGTTAAACTACAGACAAAGTGTGTTAAACGCTGGCTCAGTTGTCTCGTAAAGGCTGGCCGAAAAAACCGGCCGTCCCTTGCTCCCTTCGACCTTACTGGCAAGAGAGCTGGCCGTCATGACTGTGTGAGATGGGTTTTCGACAAAAGGTACTACATTAGTTGTTCCCCAAGCACTTCGTGATGAAGTGTTATCTCGCCGGCACGATGGTCAACAAGGAATCAGCAGATGTCGAGCTCTTGCACAAGAGTCTGTTTGGTGGCCTTGCCTAAGGAAGCAACTGGCAGTGACGGTTAGAAAGGCGTTTACAATCCCCTGTAACGCCGAATTAGAGCGCAGTTCTTGAGAAGGAGGAGGGGAAGCTACGGAGAAAAGGGTATGCCCTTCCTCCTCATCCGTACCCTCCCCTCCTCCTCTCCTGCTCCCCTCCCATTTAGTGAAACATTTTCGCTAAATTTAGCAAAAACAATTCCCGTTAAATTTAGCGGAAAATTTACCCGCTAAGTTTAGTGGGGAATTTTTTTCGCTAAATATAGCCGGGAATTTTTTTTCTAAATTTAGTGGGGAAATGCCACTAAATTTAGCGCGAAATATTTTCTGCCAAATTTAGCGGAAAATGTTTCTGGTAAATCTAGCGGAAAAGTTTTTGCGCTAAATTTAGCGGGGAACTTTTTCTAAATATTTAGCGGGAAATTTTTCCGCTAAATTTAGCGGAAAAGTTTTTCCGCTAAATTTTGCGACAAATTTTTCGGCTAATTATACTGGAAAATTTACCCGCTACGCTTAGCGGGGAATTTTTCCTGCTAAATTTAGCGAGAAAGTTTTTCCTACTAAATTTAGCGGGTAAGTTTTTTCCTTAATTTTAGCGGGTAAATGTTTTCGTTTTGTGGGGAATTTTTCCTTAATTTTAGCGGGTAAATTTTTTCGTTTAGTGGGGAATTTTTTTCCGCTAAACTTAGCGGGGAAATGTTTAAACTATTTAGCGGGAATTTTTTCCGCTAAATTTAGCAGGGAAATTTTTCAGCTAAATTTAGCGGGAAGTTTTCCGCTAAATTTAGCGGGGAATTTTTCCGTTAAATTGAGCGGGTAAGTTTTTCCGCTAAATTTAGCGGGGAAATTTACCTATAATGAAACGCGCGGTGACGTCATGAGTGATGTCACTCGTGACCTTCGTAACGTCACATGTAACGTCACGTGTGACGTCATTATGCGAAACGTCCCATAATGCAACGCGCAATTACGCCGACGGCGACGGCGACGCTGACGGCAACGCCACTCAAGCTGGAAACGGGCGGCTAAGAGCTGCGTTCTAAAAACTGCAATGCGGGTACCGAGTTCAGTTTTCAGAAGGCTGAACCGATGATGCCATCCATGACTCCACATTTTTCATGGGAATGAGTGGGGGTCGATTTGTGCAAAATAAGAAACTCGGACTATCTCATGGTTGTAGATTATTTATCAAGGTACCCGGAAATCTGTGTTCTACGTTCGACTGGGGCAACTGTTTTTATAGAGCGGCTTAAGAGCATATTCGCTCCTCATGGGGTGCCAGAGTCGTTGTCTCCGACAATGGTCCACGGTTTTGCATGTTATAATTTTGAAGAGTTTGCGAATCTCTACGGTTTCCAACAAATCACTTCGAGCCCGAGGCACCCTCAAGCCAACGGAGAAGCGGAAAGTATGGTGCAGACAATTCAACGTCTCGTGCTCAAATCGGCCGAACCTTACTTAGCTCTCCTAACCTACAGGGCTACCCCAGGGATTACCGGCAAAAGCCCGTCAGAAATCCTTATGGGAAGACGCCTACGGACACGCGTACCAATCTTCCGCAGCTGCGCCTTCAAAGAAACTTTCGCTTGAAAAAGTTGGCGATAAAGGAAGGAGATGCAGCGCAAAAGCTTCGATAGGCGCCATCGGGCTAAGGAGTTTTCTGAGTTGAAGGTGGGCGACAAAGTGTGGGTGTCTGATAAAAAGGCAAGGGCAACGGTCGTGGCCCAAACAGCAAAACCGATGTCTTACTTGGTTGAGACCTAGCCAGGGGTAAAGTTAAGGCGAAACCGCCGAAACTTAAAGGTACTGCCAGCGGAGGCAAAGGACGACGAAGGCTACGATATACCGGACAGTGAGTGTGACGTAAGGGTGAAAGATTCGGAAGCTAGAAGTAGATATTTGCTCCGATTCTTCTCCAGTGACTATGAGAACACCGACGGCAGGCATGACCACAAGGTCGGGTAGAATTTGTTAAGAAACCGATCAGACTGGGATTTGGTGATTAAGCTGTATCCTGAAACATGTTTGAGTGCTAGTGTATTTTTGATTTACTGACATGTTTTTATTTTTCTCTCAAGAAAGGGAGGTGTGGTATCAGTGTGGTAGCAATGTGATAACAGTGTTACGGATGACCGGGCTACCCGTGGTGTGCTATGGTTATCGGTGACGTCTGCAGGATCACCTATAAAAGGGCTGACGAAATACAACACTGGGCTTCCTTTTCCCAGACGGCCAGTGCGAGTAGTTCATTCTTCATTACTCGCAATCGCACGCCGATAGTAGGGCGGCTCGACAGCGTTGAATTGGTTTTGTCTGTCATGAAAGAGCTACGTTCTGGTGACAGACTATTACTCGAGATATTCATAAATGGCACTTTTGAACACTATGACTTCAAGCTGTGCAATAACACACATAAAGTCAATTCCCGCACGACAAGGAACACCTGAAATTGTGTTCAGGGACAATGGACCCCATTTTCAGTGAGTGGCGGCAAGTGAGCTTCATCGGTTTGCCCAAGGATGGGGCCTTGAACACAGGACGTCTAGTCCAAGATGCCATCGGATCAATGGATTTGTTGAAGTGGCCGTGAGAATGATTAAGAGAAGCATTAGGAATACACTCAACTGCTTTATCGCCTTATATCCTACCGTGCAACACCACTGGGCAATATGTATATTCCCGCCAAATTGCTTAGCGGTCGCAAGTTGAAAACGTCCTTGCCATCTGTTTCTTCCACTTTAGAACCGAAAGTTGTGAACGCCGATGAACTCGAACGGTGAGAAAAAAAGCACAAAAAACTAATGACCCAGCAAAAGGCTAACGATGACAGGTGACGTGGTGCACGACAACGCGAACCACTGAGAAAAGGTGACATTGTCTAGATCATCAATTAAAGAAAAAAAGAAGCGAGGCGTAGTGCAGTTTGCAGCGGAGTCACCGAGGTCATAATTTGTGGGCACCATTACAGAAACCCCTTTCCGGAATAGCTTCCACCTAAAACCAACGCCTAAGGCTGAACTCTCAGAAGAAAGTTCGATGCCCGACATTCGCCCGAATCCTTACACGACACGAAGTGGTCGAGTTGAAAACCAGCAAATAGACTTCAATTTTAAAGGGGAGAAGGGGGTGCTGTTGAGCTTTGATAGAAGACGACGAGGGGGACAGACAGAATAAACATGGCGTTGTTAAGAATGGAACCTTCGGCGACCTTCTTGCGAGTTTCAACGCTGCGGAAACGAGTCATGATCTGTCCGGGAACGTCGCCTGCTGGACGGGGTCTACGCGAAACGAGTCCCGACGAGTACGGAACCGTCGCCTACGTGTCTGCGCCTGCCGAGACAGGTCTCAACGCGCCCGTGACGTCAACGGGACGTGTGTGCGTGCGTGCGGCTTGGTGCGCTCCGGAAGGGGAGAGAGGCCTGGCCTAACTGCGGAGAACTTTGGCTACGACGCACTTCTGGCTACGACGCGGCGGACCTTGCTACGACGCACTTGACGGCGGGTTGCTGCTGCGCACTTGCTGCCCTGGCGGGGAGTGAGGGAGAAAACGGACCCCTATATAAGGCGGAGCGCGAGGCTGCTCCGGAGTTCTCTCGGATTTGACGACTGTATCGCAACCATGTAATTAAACCGTTCGTTACGTTACCAATTCTCCCACCTCCACTGGACCCCTGGGTTCTTCACTTCGGGGAATGGTCGTCGTCACGAGCCAGGAAGCTCCCGGACGTGCGGCATAAACCCCGCCTCTAACAACTGGTTGGCAGCGGTTGGGATCGGACCATGCGACATCGTGCTACATCTGCGGGTGAGCGTTTGGACTTTGCTTTGAGATTCGCCAGGCTTCAGATTATGGGTAATTAATTTTGAACTGCTGGGAACCCTTAGTGTTTGACTCGTGCGCTAGGTTTAGGTACAACTTCGCGACAAGTTTTAGAGCAAAGCCAAAGCTAAAAAGCAGCGATCATGGATCTAATGAGGTTACTGAGAACAGATTTATTCTGTTTGTGTGAAGAATTGGGTGTGGAGATGGAGCAAAAGATGAAGAAATCTGAGATCAGTAAAGCGATTTCAGAGAGCGCAGAAGCAGAGGAAATTAAAATTGCGTGGGAACTGCTTCAGAACGCTAGGAGAGAGGAACGAGAACGAGAGCAGGCTGCAGCGAGAGAGGAGCAGGAGCAGACTGCAGCGAGAGAGGAACGAGAGCGGGAGCAGGCTGCAGCGAGAGAGGAACGAGAGCAGACGGCAGCGAGAGAGGAACGAGAGCAGACTGCAGCGAGAGAGGAACGAGCGCAAGCTGCAGCGAGAGAGGAACGAGAACGAGAGCAGGCTGCAGCGAGAGAGGAACGAGCGCAGGCTGCGACAGAGGAGCGAGCGCTGAAAAGGCTAGAGCTCGAAATTGAACAACAGCGATTAAACTCGCAGAACAGTAGAGTTGGGGCTCCGGTGCGAGCAAGTGAGACCGAGTCGTATCAAATGAAGAAGCTCATGCAGCCGTTTAAAGTTGGGGAAGACGTGGGCCTGTTCTTAGTGAACTTTGAGAGGACATGTGAGAAGTTGAGCTTCGCCCCAGAAACGTGGCCGCAACGGCTTTTGACTTTGTTGCCCTGTGAGGCTGCAGAGGTTGTCGCGCGCCTTAGTGCTGGAGACGCGGACGACTACGACAAGGTGAAGTCCAGCCTTTTGAAACGGTACCGCCTTTCTGCCGAGGCGTTCCGTCAAAGGTTTAGAAACGCATCCAAAAAGAGCAGCGAGGGCTACTCGGAATTCGCTTACGGGCTTAAAACCAATTTGATAGAATGGTTGAAGAGCGAGGAAGTGTACGAAAGCCGAGACAAGGTAGTCGAGTGTGTGTGCCTCGAACAGTTCTTTCGTAGCATTCCGCAGTCAGTCAAGCTCTGGGTGCAGGACAGGGTAGGAGTCGACTCTGTCGAAAGGGCCGCTGAGCTAGCCGAGGAGTACGCAACGCGTAGAAAGCTGAGCGGAGAGGAAAGCGAACCCGGCCGGAGCGATCAGCGCAAGACCTTCCGACAGGGAAACGGCTCGCGAGAAAACGGGCCCGAGAAGCCCGAAGCAGGACAAAAGGTCCCAGAAAAGAGCGCAGAACACTCGAACGGAGACGAGGCGCGGAAAAGCCAAACAGGGCAGTTCGAGGCAAGGAAGCCGTTCCTGTGCTACAACTGTCAGGAGCCGGGACACACAGCGGCCAGATGTAAGAAACCGCGGGTTGTGTTCTCGACCGTGACCGGTAGTGACGAGGACCTGGAGCTCCTTCGTCCCTATCTTCACGAGCTCCAGGTAAACGGAAAGCCGTGCAGGGTGCTTCGGGACAGTGCAGCGACAATGGACGTTGTTCATCCGTCGTATGTAACGACATCCGATTTTACTGGAAAGGTAGTTTGGATCAAGCAGCTGCTCGAAAAGCACAGTGTCTGTCTGCCTATGGCGACGGTAAGGATAACAGGCCCGTTCGGAGAGCTAGTGACAGAGGCGGCTGTCTCGCAAACAGTCCCGTTGGAGTATCCTTATTTGTTTTCTAACCGGTCAGAATTCCTGCTGCGCGAGAGGGGTCAACAACTGGGAGAGGGACTAGTTCAGTCAGGTACGAGGTCCAAATCGCGTCAGCTCGCCCCTTTGTTGACGAGTGATCCAGAGCCAGAGGCAGCTGTCGGGGAGCAGGCACTACCAGAGTTCGAGGCAGAGAAACGGGATGAGAGGGACCAGGTTGTAGAACAGCCTGACCTCGTAGCACTAGAAAGTGTACGCCGTCCCAACGAGCCGGCGAAAAAGGCGGAGGAAGACGGGATCAGTGAAAGATCTCTCGTAGCTCCGGCGTCACGTAACTTTGGTCCTCTGCTACGAGCAGACGGAGTGTCTTTGACAGTCGAGCAGAAGAGCGACCCTAGTGTGTCAGGGTTTCGCGGTACAGCTCAGGAGATTGCTAGGACCAATGTAACGGGGCATGAAAAAGGCGGATTGTTTTATCGGCGCTATAAGGACCGCATTTTCACGTCTAGAAATCACGTGAAAATCGATCACTACGACTTCAGGGCAAGAAAAAGGAAAGGCAAATTTAACGGCAATGCCGATGGGTTGAGCAGATTTTTCTGATATCACCAAAAACGGGAGGGATGATCTCAGAGGTCTTCGTCATCCACGGGAATGAGGATCAAAGTGGGGGCGCATCGTTACAACCCCAAAATGACCTCACAAATTGCGAAGGGTTTTTGTCTTTTGTATTTTGTTCATTGTGACCTCGTTGGAAAAATGAGTTTTGTTTTGGCGACAGCGGGTCAATTCGCATTGTTTTGGCAAATTATGGTAATCCGTAATCCAGTCTGGCGGGTCTCTGGCGAATTCCGAGCGTTTGACTGCGGTGTGGCGTGGTGTTGTGTGGGACGTTTCCGCTAATGCCTCCGTTGTAAGAGGTTTGGGAGTTTGTTGGGTGCTTGCAGCGTCTTCTCAAGGCCTACTCCAAGCCCACCTCTTCAGGCCAGCGATTGTACCACCGGCCTTTCGAGGTTTCCCTGGCCCCGGAGGGGCTGTTAAGAATGGAACCTTCGGCGACCTTCTTCCGAGTTTCAACGCTGCGGAAACGAGTCATGATCTGTCCGGGAACGTCGCCTGCTGGACGGGGCCTACGCGAAACGAGTCCCGACGAGTACGGAACCGTCGCCTACGTGTCTGCGCCTGCGGAGACAGGTCTCAACGCGCCCGTGACGTCAACGGGACGTGTGTGCGTGCGTGCGGCTTGGTGCGCTCCGGAAGGGGAGAGAGGCCTGGCCTAACTGCGGAGAACTTTGGCTACGACGCACTTCTGGCTACGACGCGGCGGACCTTGCTACGACGCACTTGACGGCGGGTTGCTGCTGCGCACTTGCTGCCCTGGCGGGGAGTGAGGGAGAAAACGGACCCCTATATAAGGCGGAGCGCGAGGCTGCTCAGGAGTTCTCTCGGATTTGACGACTGTATCGCAACCATGCAATTAAACCGTTCGTTACGTTACCAATTCTCCCACCTCCACTGGACCCCTGGGTTCTTCACTTCGGGGAATGGTCGTCGTCACGAGCCAGGAAGCTCCCGGACGTGCGGCATAAACCCCGCCTCTAACAGCGTTAAGAGAGGAAGCTCACAGAAATGCTCTGTGTCATTAACGGCTAACAGCATGGGCAACATCATTTTTACTTAGCGTTCTACGTTTCTGTTGACTTTATGCTTCATTGCACGGAAATTTGGCAAAGAGTGATCGCTACGGCCCTCTGGAGCCGGTCAGAGCGACGGAGGTGAAGTACGCGACAGCCCGTTCCAAAGGTACAGGGGAGAGAGTGTCGCCCAAGCAATCGGAGAAGAAGGGAAGGAGGAACTTCCCTCCGACCCGGCCCTTCTTTTGTAAGTCCCAGATTATAATTCCATTAAATGCAAAGGTGCAAGCGAGCTGGACAAGAATGATGAAAATACTCCCTGGAGAAGGGGAACAAGAGGGACAAAGGACAAACACAAATCTCCAAACACAGCTAGGTGACTGGTGCGCGACCGAAAAATCCGCCTGGTCCGGGTATCGAACCCGGGACCTCTCCATTACAGGTGGAGCGCTCTTCCAACTGAGCTAACCAGGGCTTAGACGTCAGTTTTCGGTCGCGCACCAGTCACCTAGCTGTGTCTGGAGATTTGTGTTTGTCCTTTTGTCCCTCTTGTTCCCCTTCTCCAGGGAGTATTTTCATAAGTCCCAGACGTTGCCTATGTACCCCCAGATGATTAGTCTGTCAGCCAAAATTTGTATAAAAGTGGTTTCCTTCTCCCTTCCCCTTGCTTTTGTCAGCTAAAAAAAACACCAAAACCAACAAACAAAACAGTTTGTATTGTTACACAAACAAAGCGCGTGAAACGTCATGCCCTTCATCATTTCAAAGTTCATCAGTTTCATAATTCATCGAACTCTGTCCGTAGATTACAGGAAATTACTGTCACCAGTGCTTTGCGAAAAATTAAGCGTTTCAGGTTAATTAGAGATAGAAAGATGGGCTAGTTTGTACATCACTGAATGGAAAGCGCCGAATAAACATGGACGAAGTCTCTGTCCCCTTCTTCGTCCTTGTTGATTCGGCGCTTTCCATTCAATTCAGATTAATTAGAGTGTTTTTTTTTTGTAAGGGAGGGGGAGGGAGAGAAAGGAAGGGATGGAGCAAGGTGCGGGGCAGAGGCTTTGAAAATCGAATAAATTATTATTATTACAAAAGTCCGTCTACTTCCGCTTCCTGCTCTAGGCAAGGTTGACATTTCACTGGCTCGCCTACGTATCTACCGTGCGAATATTCTTTTTCTTTCGTAAAGTTATTTACGATATCCGGATCCGCAGAACGACATCTCTATTGATAGTATTTAAAAATCGCAACGAGTAGCTGACAAGATAAACAAAGACACAACACGTAGCGCTGTGTCTATGTTTATATTCCTTGTACTTTTTCTCATTTACGCTTTATAAATATTATGAATGACCAACTAACCAAACGTTCCACCCTTGTAGATATTGATCGTAGCACTCAAAGCAAGCCGGGCGTTTTCCGGGCCGCGTACACTCACCACAGCCGTAAGTGGTCCAGGGGCGACGAATAAGCCGACGACGCCGCGACCGGCGACGATAATGAACTGCAAACAAGGCACAGACCGTGCTCGTGTAATCAAGTCGGCACTTCCGCTCGGGAAGCGTGCTGTGGACTTTGGCTGTCGAGAGTGCGAGTGATCCTGCATCGACTCTCTGGTCGGCCTGTCAACCGGCATTTCTAATTAATAAGCGGGCCTTCTGGTTCGCCGAGTTCTCCTTCGGATTACTTGGTAAGAAAAAAATACTCGAGCTTGATCGCGCCGAAAATGATTGGGGAATGCAGAAAGTGTCGAGCGCCAACTACCACCTCGCAGAAATCGACGTCACGTGACTCAAGGTCGCGCGACGCTAAATAGCCCCGCTAAATTTAGCGGGGGCGTGTTGACGTGACGGTTCTCCATGACGGATTTCTCGCGAGTTGGGTCGGTAAAACACGTTGTGCGTTGCAGTTGCAAACGACCAACACAATGGGTGTTTGCGAGTGACAGCGGGAGTTGTGGCACTGCGGCGCTGGGGCAGCACGCGTCCCATTGTCAGGGATGGGTTTCGGGGTACGGATGCCGCCAGATTTCAGCGTATGTTGGAGCGCGGCCAACGTGGCCATTGTCTTGGCTCTCATCGACTTTGTGCGTTCGCCATCCCGGCTAAAGCAATCATGCACAGGAAAATTTTCCCTGCGCGTTTGGTTTATTAAAGGCAGAAAGACGACGACGTTGTACTTTTGCCGTTCCTCGATTGGCTCTGTCGGATCGTAGCGCACTTCTAAAGCGAGACGGAAGGCTCGTTCCCACTTGCCCGAAACTTTCTTTCCGCCGACAGAATGTTTATTGGGCGGAAAAAGACCGCGCGTTCTAATTTGTTGCCATCCGCCGCATCCGCGCTGCTCGGGTCTTTGGCGGACATCGGAGCAGACTGCCCCTGGCTGGAACGGTGTTGGGAAAACTGCCCTCCCAGACTTCCTCTCGCAGTCAACGCTCACCCGCAGCGCAAAGAAATGGCCAAACATTCTCACGGCGATGAGAAAAAAGGCAACGATAAAATAACGAGCAAACGGAGACAACAGGGAGTTTTTGTAGACCGCGTTTCCCCCTCCGCTAAGCCTCCCGCTACGAAGAAGCCGCTGTCTGCGCCTGCACGGCGATGGCTTTGACTGTAGAGTTCCGGGTATCGTAGCGGGTTGCGGAGGGCGGTGCGGGATAGCGAAAACGATGTACGAAAACTCCGTAACGTCTGTACATGTCCCACTCGGACCAATTATTTTTGTTTTGTTCCACGGATGTCCCTTGTGGGTACTGTCTTCGTGGTTCACATGCTTCTTTTTGAATAGGGTGGAGTCATTCAGTCTCAAGGAGCATTTCTGCCGACATGACGATATATCAGCGAGACGGCGCCATTCGTGAAACTTGGGAACTCCGACAACTCCGGCGGCAGCCCTAACTACTCGGGTGACTCGGTCAGGATGGACGCCGGTAAACGCCATTTCCTCCGTGCGTTCTGACGAACTGCGGCGGCGTGGAAACATTTTTTGTTTTTCCGCTGGAAAAATTGATTTTGGTTTGATCGCTCCCACGGTCGAATATTCCGACGGCGGCGAGGAGATTCCCCCACCCGGCGTCAATATCCCCGCAGATTCGCCTGCGGATCCGCAAGTGTGAACGAACCCTAAGGGTGCGTTTACACTCGCGAACTCGCGAGCGGATCCGCGCCGGCCTTGAGCGGATTTTCGGGTGACGAACGTCGCTCGTCGCTGGCGGGAAGTCTGGATGGGTCCGGCACTCATATCGAGGTTTCCCGCCAGCGACTCGTCGCTGGCGCGGCTCCAAAATACGCTCGCCGCCGACGCGGATCCACCCCTGAATTTGCGACTACAAACGCACCGGAATAGCTGCCGTTATGAAAAAAAGGTTGCACCGCCCGTTTAATTTAGAGCGCAGCTGACAAAACGAGGCGATAGGATCAATCATACAGCGCCGAGAGTGCAACGTAGCTGTGCTTCTCGCCCCCTTTTGCGCATGTTACTGCCGGCTCACCAAATGACCATAGAGAGTGCGCGGTGACCTTGCGCTTTGAGTCTGCGTGTAAATGTTGGTGTATTTCCCAGATTTTGTCCGCGCTCTGACTTAGGGTTAAAAGAAGAGTGCATTTAATTTATGAGCATTTTCGGCAACGTATCATTTAGGCGATGTGGATGTGTGCATGGCGTCTAGTATTTTGGAGGAGAGGGCTACTGCGCATGCTCAAAACGCGTTCCACAGTCCAGTAGACAACTTTCAACTTTATTCCTTCCCTCCAGCGGAGAGGGGGGGAAGAAGCAGACTGCTGTCGCTTGACTGAGTTTCTCCTCCCCACCCGCAACAGAGAGAGAGAAAAAAAACAATATACAGAGTAGTGGAAATTGAAAGAACACTTACACAGAGATTGGAAGGACACTGACTAACATTGCAAGAGAACCCTCAGCACAGAGCACTCGCCACGGCAGCAGTCATAAAAAACCGACACAGGGCACAGAGAATATCACTTGCACCGAGGACCATCTCGAGCAAAATTAACCGAGGCTAGAACTAGAGAAACTGAAATCGAATATTTTTTTTTCTGGACGTACTCATAACATCTATGTCACATCTTTGCACGCTGTTCAAAACATTGGGAAGAGAAAAATTAATCATTTGGAGGCCATAATTTGTCCTTGAGCGTGATGTTGACCAAATGTCAACACAACGGCTTGTGTAGGTAAACACCATCGGTTTCATATCAGCAATGGATAAAAAAAGTTGATCTTGTTTGACATATATTTGGTATGTAAGAAGAAGTTTATAAGTGTAGTGTTCTGTAATCGGTACTATTCTAAGCGTTTTGAATAAGGATCGCGTGTCAGTATAACGTTCAACACTACACGTAATACGTATAACCCGCTTCTGAACAGTATGTAGGGAGCGTATATTTGTGGCTGCTGTGTTTCCCAAAACAAGAAAGCAGTAATTGTAGCATGAGTAAAACAGAGAGCGGTACGCAGTGGTTATCACTGTACAGGGTAATACAGTCTGCGAAATTTTTCTAGCTATACATTCCAATGTCGCGTCCCAGGCGTGGGATGATGTTTTTAGTTTTTATTTTGCACGATCTCCCAAAGGTCATCCTGGGAATATCCCACAGCGCCTGGTGATAGTCACAAAAATGCAGAGGGGAAGCAAATTGGCTGAGAAGGGCTAGAAGGGGAATAATACTTTTGGTTTCTAGGCTAGATGGCGCAACCTACCACCTGTTATAAAGAGTACAGCCGTTATCATTCATCCGTACATCCGTGGGTGGGCAGGAGGCGTGTAATAGAATACGAGTCCTCACCTAACGCTGATGTAGCCCTCGTTTCCAAATACATGCTTAGATGTACGTGCCCCAAACAATGGCGGGCTCGGACCATTGGCGCAGCGTCTGCTATGATGGTGTGCGCTTCTAAAAAGTGTCGATTAGCACGCAACTAATCCTAACAGGAACACTTTCTGCAGCACTCACACTCAAAGACGAATTGGGGTCGTCGAGAGTTCACGATTGGAGCGGCGACCGCAAAAGCTTTTCCGCGAGTTCGGGGGTTGGTGGGCGCGCTTGAAACGCCGCCCTTTGCCATCTTCCGCTTCCCCTATGGCATCCGAAATGAATCGATGCGTTTTCCCGAGCACTTAGGCCTACGTGAGACACCACTAAGACTCTTGAAAACTCGTACCCTAGCGTGTTTGCAATGCACCCGAATTTATTTTCAATGTTTTTGCTTGTCTGAAAATATGAGCGCTGATTGAGACGTAATAAGAGTGCGTTTGTTTCACTTTGGAAGTAGGGTGGACGGGAAGTGTTGTGCTCATGCTTGTGAAGGTAATACATTATTATGTACGAGCCTGCAGTTGGACCGTTCTAGTCTTAAGCTTTCTTTCGCAGCAAGGGAAGGCACCTCATAAGTGCCGTCATGGCAGATGACGAAGGCGTGGCCGCTAGATGGTGGGAGAGGTCAGTGATTGAAGTTTGTGTGAACGTTGAAGAAATGGCAACTGCACTGTAACAGTCTGCATATATTCCCTGGGCAATGACGTTTGGTTCGACAGGTGGCGCCATCTTTCGCGAGATTCTTGCGACTCCGAGACGGCCCACGGCCGCAATCATTGGACCCTATTACGATCTCGAACACAAACGCCCGAGTGCCCTGCCGAACTCTGACGCAGAGCTCGCTTCCAATCGTTCAGGGGTTAGGCCTTCCCAAAGTTGCCCTTTTTGGCCACAAACCGGGCTGACCAGCAGCCCGCTTCCAGTTCGCTGCCCTGGGCTAATAGACCGGACTTATCGCCGTGCAAATTCTGGGCATTTTCAACGTTAGAAAAATCCGCACAAGAATAACATTTTTGTTTATACGACGAAGCGAACAAAGTTGCTGCAGCAACGCTGAAAGTGGAGTCGCAAAACATTTTTTACGATAAGAAAAGAGGGACATTTAAGGACATTTGTCTTAAATGTCCCTCTTTCCTTATCGTAAATTAGGAACCAACACGCTCAACCATCTACATTACGCAAAACATTTATTTGTGTTTTTTTTTCAATTGTTTTAATCATTCTACAGCATGTGCACTAGCGTTTGGAACCAACTTTAGCTGGTTTGGAACCATTAGTTCCTCAACGTATCGAGCTTCGATTTATTACAAAGGTGCGGGTGAGCGGTGGAAGCTTGGAGTAAATATATCAACGGGTTAACTTACCTCGCTAGAAGCAACAACAATTTCGGGCAATTTCCGGTGGCGTTCGCAGATGGCGTCATGGTCTTACTCACCAAGCTGTACGTACCGCCGGCAGGTGTCGGAAGCGTCGAGGGCGTGCGGGCGCCGAGCTTACCTAACAACCCTCGGAAACTTTTCACTTCGCCGGTGCGCTTCTCCCTGTACAATTTGGAAAACGCGATAATTCATTGATAAAAAATGAAAAAAAAAATGTGAATAATAAAATAAGAATTTCAATCCCCCATGGCTCCCCATTTTTAGTACGTAGATGATCGGTTAAGGCGCCGCATACTCTCGCATCTCACGTTGCACCATCTCTCGGTACCAGCGTCCAACTAGGCGAGCACGGCCATGACAGCGTCTGCGAATGCCACCGTGGATAGCCCAGAAAGTTTTTTTTTTCTTAAACGAGGTTAGTTTTTTCGTTGATAGTTTGACTCCAAGCTTCTACCACCTAGCCGCACCTCTGTGGTAAATCGCAGCGCAATAGGTTGCGAAACCTATTTTTGCGGACCGTCTTAAGTAAGTTCAAAGTGTTAGAGTACATACTGTATAGCGATTAACAGATTAAGAAATTCAGGGCGTGACTTGTTTTGTTCACACTTTTTGCTTCCTCACTCTTTTTTTATAATGCTGCAATCTCAATAGCTTTGTGTTTCTTAAGTTGTCCGAAACGCCAATATATTGAATGTGAAGAAAGCTACTTTCAAGAGAAACAAATAATCAGAGCAATCATCCAATTCTGAATAAAATGAGTGCAGCCTCTGGCCACTTTTTCGCGGGGTGAACATTCCCTTGAGCAAGCCTGTGCACATTTATTCGGTGCGAACGCGCGTTTCATCCTGCGGTGCATAGATCACGCACATGAGCGGCCTGTGCAACGTGAAGTACGCCACATATGGCACCGTTCCAGTATGATCTCCATGGCGACAGACGATGAAATCTCTACGGGTGCTGTTGCGCGACGTGCCCTCGTTGGTGTCCGTGCACAGCGTGAGTCCGTACGGAGACCGCATGTGCTCTAGCAGCCACTGGTCGTGTCCGCCTCTAACGTGAACGTTTAATTCCCCCATCCCGATTAGCGGCATTGCGTATATGGTGTCCTACATCAGTTGGGCTG
This sequence comes from Ixodes ricinus, assembly GCA_037355805.1. NCBI lineage: Eukaryota > Metazoa > Arthropoda > Arachnida > Ixodida > Ixodidae > Ixodes > Ixodes ricinus. The sequence continues at coordinate 13,803 of JAZHYW010039156.1, read as the reverse complement.
ACACACATACGTTCGGAAGCATCGGCCTTGCGGCTTTGGTGGCAAGAGCTTCCGAAGGCGTCCAAAGCGTGCACCCGCCATCTGGTGGCGCTTGCAGAAGGTGTTTGCTAACCAGTTTCCACAGGATGGGTGGATGGACGAATCCGGCTGAGCCCTGGATCGGGTGGTAGCTTCTGTCACCTAGCCATTTTGTTTTACCATTTAAGCTTAGAATATTTCAATGTGAAAACTATATTCACTCCGCACTGAAAAGAAAGTGAGGCTATAAAACCCCTTGCCATTAGTTAATAAGAAAATACCTAGTTTTCTCTCGCTTTCTGCCACCATTCACTTAATCTTTGCTTGGTAATATCTACTGTCTTGAAATCCACTTTTCCTTCGCTGTCTCTAAAACCCAATGACTTTATTAAATCTATGTTGACTTCGGTAGGCATAGGGTGAAGCCCTTTACAGTAGAGTATCAAGTGCTCAGCCGTATCATCCTCCTCTCCACAAGCAGCGCACACTGTATCCATTTCCTGGTACTTCGCTCTGTATGTTCTGGTTCGCAAAACACCTGTCCTTGCCTCAAACAACAATGAGCTTCCCCTAAAATTGTCATAAATGCTTTCTTTGGCAATAACTGTTTCGTTTAATCTATAGCTTTCCAGAGCCATCTTTGTCTGCATTCCCTCCAGCCACCGATTTCTTTCTGTGGCCTTAACTTTCTTCTTAACTGAGACCTGCTCTTCCTTAACTCCACTATAGCCAAACTTTCCTCTTAATTTCCTAGTGCGCTGTCTCAACTTTGTGTCTATACTCCTTATGTATAAATAGCTGAAAACCTTTCGTGCCCATGGCTCCCCATCCATTTGTCTGAACCAATCCTCAAATTGTATCTTGCTCACAGCTTCCCTGCCCTCAAATGACGCCTATCCCATGTCTCCTTGTACTCCCTGGTTTGGCATTTTGCAATGTGTCCCCAAAGCTAGCCTACCTACTCCGCGCTGTTTTATTTCTAGTCTTGCATGCACTTCGGATTTCATGAATAGCACTGCGTTTCCAAAAGTCAAGCCAGGCACTATGACCCCTTTCCAAATCTCTCTCACCACCTCATACCTGTTGTAATTCCAAAGTGCTCTCTTTTTTATTACAGCTGCATTTCTGTTGCCCTTACCTATTTTATACTTTTCATGCTCACTGAGATATTCTGCACCATCACATATCCCTACTCCTAGATACTTGTATTTACAAGCTCTCTCAACTGTAATATTCTGTATCTTCAGCCTCTCAACTTCATCATTGTTAAAAATCATGACTGCTGATTTTTCACTACTGAATTCTAAACCTAATTCCTCTCCTTCCCTACCACAGATGCTCATTAATTCCCCACAGCCGCACTGGCTGTGGATGGCGCCACAGCCAGTGCGGCTGTGGCGCCATCCCGTGGCGACGTTGCGAACTCTTACTTTTCACTCGGCCCTTGTATACTTAGCGCGTAAGTTTTCTGCCTCGCCCGCTCTTCTGCGAACCCTCCACGGGTATTCTTCTCGTGAATGGACGTTTCAAATCAGCTCGAAGAAGACAACGATGCAAGTAGATGTCAGTGTTTACGAGGGAGGCGAATTTCGAGACCGTAGTGAACAGTGTGCTTCACTAGCGTGGCAAAAAAAGAGGAGGGGGGGGGGAATGAACGACTTAGATGAAATAAGGGGCTGCAGAAACCACTAATGTTGGTTATCTCTAAATTGCGATAGCATTCGTCATGAGACTCACGACGCAGCTCACTGTGAATACGGCGACGAAAAGTTTTAGTAAACACTTTGTTTCATGAATTAAAATTTTCCGCCAAATTTAGCGGGAAACTGAAAAGAAGGAGTTGGAAAAGGTCCACGAAATCAAAGGGGGAGGGGGAGCTAAAATATTGCATTTTTGGCCGCACGATGCCTGCACCTTTGGGTGCGCGATAATGTTCTAAATGGTATCATATTTAGTATGTCGTATAATTAGAGAAAAAGAGATAAAGAAAAAGAAGGAGAAAGATGATGAACAACTGAAGGAGGAATGTTTGAAGAAAGTGACAAGAAACAGGCGCAGATGCTCTTGTCAGCGTTTCTGGAGACGATGAACTTGATTAATAGCCAGTCTTACGATGGAATATGATGTACGGTGATACAATACAGAGAAGTATTTCTACGATCCACCGCAAATTGTTTGCTTTTTCTGTTTCTGGGAACTTAGCTTTGTCGTTTCTTTTTTGTCTATTTCGTGAATGAGTGGATGGATAGACGGAGTAAATAAAAAAAGAAACATACATTTACGTACAAGATAAATAGCGCAAAGGAAGACACGGACATGAGAGTAGGCAGGACAGGTGTTACAGACATTCTCTTGAGGATCGAAACAGACATTCTCTTGGGGTGTTTTGTTTTGAAACCTTTGACGCTCTTCATTTTTGTTTTGTTTTTGTTTTTGCCTTTGAGTTATCTTCACCGGGAAGATAGATTAGAGGGGATGGAAAATGTCTGATGTAGATGGAAAGCGACGAACAAAGAATGGAACAGGCGTGCCTGTCGAGAGGTGACTCGATTGTTCCCAAATTTCAAGTCTTGTTTTTAGTGAAGAAAGGTAAAAAAAACTTTCAGCCTTTCCACTCTGGTGAAGAAGGAAGACCAGCGGAGCTGTACAATGGAAAGTAATGGCCGGCCGCAAGTCGGCCAGCCAGAGTGTGAAAGGCTGCCGCCATCTATGAGCGACGGCGGCAACCAGATACGTGGCTTGCCGCCGTCGCTCATAGATGGCGGTAAGTGTCCAGAGTTCGGTGTCTTCGTTTGTTTGCGGGGGACACGATCCTGGGGAAACTAGTCCTTAACAGCTCCGCTGTCAAAACGTAGAACAACGGACAGAACAACGAAGTCTCTTGCACAGCTGTGTTAGAGACTTCGTTGTTCTGTCCGTTTTTTTATTGTTCCTAAGTTTCAGGGTTACTATGGATGTTGTTCTTAGCTCGTTTATCATGTCGCATGAATATACGAGGGTGATTAAAAAATAATCCGCAGAAACGTTTTAGCATCCATCTCGGACAAACCTTTCGAAACCCAAGTTCGTCATAAATTAATGGCAGATCCTTGGCTGATTTGAAAATGATTCGCCGCCGCATCCACTGTCACTTGAGTATCCCGCAGAGTCTGATCACGTGCACGCTGAATGTTGCCTATACTCGCTGGGCAATGAAGTTTGGTTTGACAACTGGCGCCATCTTGTGGGGAAAGTTTTCAACTCTGAGATAGACCGCGGCTGTGATCATTGGACCCGATCTCGAGCTCGAACCTCCGAGCGCCGTTCCGAACTATGACGCAGCGCTCGGGTCCAATCGCTCGGTGGCATGGCCTTCCCAAAGTTCACCTTTTGGCCACCAACCGCGCTGATGAGCAGCCGGCCGAGGCGCCTCCTCTTCACTGACCTGGGGCTCTATAGTCGTGAGCGGGCGTCGGTCCCCTTCTTCATGGTTGACAATTGTGCGTCCTTCCATGAACTTCTGCATCCACTCAATTATACTTCTTCGCGACAAAACACTTTCTACATACTGTGCGCAAAATATCGGCACCAGGCAGACCCTTAAACTACAAAAAGTTAATCACGGCACGCTGCTCCTCTTTTGTGTAAATCACAAGTGGGGCAGTCATTGTTTCTTGAACCGCAGTCGCAACTGAACTGATCTAGCACGTTAAAAACTGCACAGCAGTGACTGGAAAGACAGTGAAGTTGTACGAAAATCGCTGTTAAAACAGTTCGGCCAACAGAAGTCCTAAGGTAACCGTTGTGCGGATAATGTTTTAATCACCCTCGTATATATGTGTATATTGTTCTACAGCATGCAAAATAACGCTTTTAAAGGGGTACAGAGACGAAATGTTTGTACTAATTTGTTTAGATGTGGTCTATGTTGTGCAGGCAGCCGAGAAACACTAACCTAGAGTGGTGTTTTTGATCTGCCAGCAGAGAAGTCAAGAAAACTAACTTTAAAACGAATGAACAGATTTCAATATTGCGTCTGGTAGCTTTCTGTCAAGCTCCGTAGGAAATCATAAATTCCTAAGAAGCAACGCCAGTTCACGGCAGTATGGCTCGCTCGTGGAGTTACTTAGTCCTGAATGCGACTTGGCGGAGAACGCTCACACCATCAAGATCGCCGTTCTTTGCAGAAGTTAGGTAGAAGCTTGATCTGAAGATGTTGGGACCTCTGCCAGGCCGACCATACCACTCTCCCCCCCCCTCTCCCCGGGCCCGGATGCGCTGTGAATAGCGCGCTCAGATATGGCACCCAGTGAATACCTTATATACATAGCTTACAGGTGTCGCCATTGCTGGGTACTGACGGTTATTTCTACTTGCTGGTTCCCCCGAGCTACTACTACTGCGGTGTGAAACTAACACGGTGAACCGAACGCTCGTGGCACATAAACTACCGGCATGGCTGGTAATGACGCTACGGGCAAGCTATGGTATTAGCGGCGATATGTTTTGGTGGCGCCCTCCTATGGTTCACTCTCGTGACGTCACTTACTTTGCGAACAACAAGTTCGATAGTGTCTGTAATGAGCATGGTGGAAGCGCTAGATCATTGCGCTCTCAAAGCAACACTGCCAACATCGTCAGAATTAAAGTTCTTAGATTCCTCTTATTTCTGTCGATGAGAAATCCTTTGCTGACATCATAATCAGCATTCGGCCAATGGCCGAAGACCGACCACAGTGACGCTTTCGGTCGCGCACGTCGCCAATAGGCCATAGAAAGCACAGTCCATCGGATATGACTACTAGGCGAGATTGTCACTCATTGACGCCGCCAAGCGGCAACACTCGCAACTTTAGTGCCCTTGGCCGTACAGGAACTATTGACGTCACGAGCGCGATACGCATTGCGCTTCTCGCTGCCCGACTTTGAAGCCAGGGGTAGAGAGCTCGCGCTCATGTCATTTCATTGCCGTACCACTTTAAGGTACTCAAGACGGCCCGCTAAAATTTGTTTCTCAATGTATCGCGCTGCCATTTCCTACAGAGGTCCAAGCAGGTGTGTGAGAAGGTTACAGTGAAAAAATCAAGGAATGACCTTACCTGGTTCGAAACAACAGCACCATCAACAAAAAACGTCAACAGAAAACAGAAACCTGTTTTGGGCAGTCTACGCCGCCACTTGGCAGACGATGCACGCGTAGTGAGAAGTGCTGCCGACAGATGGCGTATGCCACGTCGAGCAGGAGCGCCGACCGATTCGGGTTCATTTGCGCTTGATCGTCTGCTTTCAGAACCCGAATCGGCCGGCGCTCCCTCGACGCGGCGTAGCATCTGTCGGCAGCACTTCTCACTACGCGTGCATCGTCTGCGAAGTCTGGCGTGGATTGCTCATGAACATGTTTTTTTTCCTTCGTTTTAACGAGATAATTTTATCGCTTAATTTTTTCACTGTAAACTTCCACCACCTCTTGCACTTCTGTAGTAAATCGCAGCGCCATAAGTTGTTAAGATGAAGGATTGGGCGAGTTGGTTCTTTATATTGTTGTTGTTTTGTTGTTGTTCATATTGTTTATTATTTTTATTTATATATAGTAAATCGCAGCGCGATAATTTGAGAAGCCGATTTTTTAGGACTGTCTTAAGTGTACCAATGTCTATGAAGGACGAGACGAGGCCGTGTCCGGCTGGGCTCCCAAACATCAAGCGCGTGTCGCGCACTTCGTCCTCCTTTATTATCTGGCTACTGCCACACCTCCCCTTTTCTGTTAAGGGACAAAATAGAGGAGAAAATTACAGTTGTAGACACATGACAAACACGACTACACACAAAATTTGATAACACACCACAGCACACATAGTTACACACCATTTTCCCCCTTTTTCCAAGCTCTCTGGCGAAGAGCAATTACGGCCATAAGCACACATATTCACATTTCCGTTTTCCCCATAACTGACTGTCACTTTCCAAGGCAAAGCTCATCGTTGTCTAGGTGTAGGTCTACTTGTCTGTCTGTCCCCTTCGAAGCCGACGCCCCCCTCTGCACAGGTATAGGCCTATCCCACGGACACGTTACTCCGGTTCGAACAAGAGTCCACCAGGATCGCTACTGAACCTTCCGCCATGCCTGCAGAGGTTTCTCTTATCTGCGGCGTAAGGGGAGCTCTGTACTGATACCCCGTTCAAGCTGGTCAACTTAGCAGCCTTGAGTTTCTTTTTACCAACGACTATGTGGAACTCGACGGTCTCGCTCTCGCAGCGCATAATCTCGTGCGAAACGTACTGAATGAAGACGGTCAGGTGAATAAAGATGTCTTCCTGAGTGTTGTTGCAATTGACGAAGCCGTATCTTTTCTCGACGTTGAACCATTTGACGCGGGCTTGTTCTCGGGGTTTTCTGCAGCAATTTAGTGTGTGAAAGACTGCACAAATGCGATAAGTCGAAGCTTTACACTCGCCTCACGTCTAAGAAGCTGTCCATCAAGGTTGCTCATAACGTAGACTTCATCATGTACTGACTTTCGACCATGTTGGATTGTTGCCCGGAATTCGCCGATCACCCGCAGCATCTGTTTCTCGGGTTCGAAAAGTTTGGCCGCAGTAGGCTGGAGGTTTTCGAAGCTTGATGCCATGTCGCCCTGTGGTATGACATTGACGTCGGCGCCCGTGTGAATTTTAAACTTGACGACATTTTTATTGACATTGAGCGGCACTCTCCGAGCCGAGCCAGCAAAAGGTTCGACACTTCCAAGCATCCATTCTTCTTGGTGTATCTTCAGTTTCATTTCCTGCATGGACTTTCCCCTGCATACATTTGCCGAGTGTCCTTTTCTTCCACAGTTTAGGCACTTGGAATTGGTTGCAGGACATTCGGATTTTGTGTGGGTCAATTTGCCACACCTTCCGCAGGCAGGAGTTTCAGCGTCATTTCTTAACTCTGAATTGCGCGGAGCCTTCCATTTCTCTTGTCTCTTACCAAGGACGTCGACGACCATCTCTTCTTTTTTTAGTTTGCTTTTGCCCTCGGACCACAGCTTGTTGCTTGTGCTTCTTTCAGTCGAGCCCGTGGGAAGGCAGCTTCTAGCGTGAGGTGGGGGTCTCTCTGCAGGCTTTCAGAAAGGGTGTCATCTGACAGTCCGACCCCGAAGCGATCTCCAACCAGTTCGTCCTGCAGAACGCCGTATGCACAACGTTTTGAAATTTAGCCCGCTCGTAGATGATGTTTTCCTTTCCAATGAAGCGACTGTTAAATAATTCCGACACCTCCTCGAAGTTGTGTGTTGTCGGCGTACGAGAGGGACGAAGTGCACGTCTGTCGCGCACCTCGTTCTTCTTTATTATCTGGCTACTGTCACATAAAATTCCTTTAAATCTTTAGTTTACATGCTGTATAATGAGCTCGTCACGCACGAACTGTCTCTCACGGCGATTCGCTTACCCGATAAGCGTAAGCAAATCTAGGAGCCGACTAAAGGCTAGCGCGTGGATCACTTAAGTGTGTTTAGCTAAGCCTCGTCCTCCTTTCTCTCTTCTTGTAAACCAGGCCGTGTAACGATCCATGAAAACATGCCAATCAGGATGCCACAATTGACCCGTGGAATTACTCCACAAGCTCATTCGAATAGGTAACCGGACAAAAGCTCACCGGACAAAAGCTAACCGGACAGAAGCTCACCGGACAAAGGCTCACCGGACAAAAGCTCACCTGTTTTTTCACAGACCCGGACAAAAGCTCACCTCATTTTTTTAAAGCTATCCGGGCGAAACACGTGATGGGATAAAGTGCGACGCGATGGACATTGCACTTTTTTTAGGAGAACTGGCATCCCATCCCATGAAAAGGTGTCGACAGGTAAGCTATTCCATACTGAAAAGCAACTATCGGGACGAAAATTTAGGTCCCTGAAACTGAGTGGAGCTGATAAGATAAAGATTGCTTGACTCAAGGTATGCCGGATCACCCTTGTGCCACGCCCAAGAAACTTCGTGAACCGAAGTTTTTGAACCCGAAGAGTGACCGAAGAAGCGAAGTCACCCTTCGGTGACTTCGCTTCTTCGGAAAATTAAATTCTTTCCCTCATTGAGCGTCGTAAATGTATATGAAATCAAGGATTATCTCAGGGTGATCTGAAAGGGAAACTGAAGCAACTGTCATATACAAAGCATTGAGTTGCGATTTTTTTAAAGTATTTTGAAGGAACGGCAGCTGGGCCTTTTGGAAAAGTACAAGACAGATGACTAATTCAGAAAGCTGTGCGGGATTTTGGATAGGCTAGCGTTCCTTCCACCACAGCTTGTGCCCGAGGGGTTCTAGGTACACCCAGGTCTACCAAAACTGCTGGATCTAGTAAGGGACTGCATTCGCTTCTAACCAATCGATAAATAAACTTGTTTCTACTCTAAACAACAAGCCATACGCCTGTCAGACTTAATTTATTGTTGCATTTTAGTGTCGCACGCATGCACCTAAGTTGTCCGCACTCGTGTTGAAGACCAACATGAAATTTTCTCCTGGTAAGCTTTTGTCCGGGTCTGTGAAGAAACGGGTGAGCTTTTGTCCGGTGAGCTTTTGTCCGGGATTCTCCGAATACGCGCCTGGTACTCGCCTTGACCTGCGTTTCGACGTGACGTCACTGCGCATGCGTAGACGCTTCCACGTCTCCCGGATCTGGTTTGTGCGCAGGGCGCAATGCCCACGCCCGGTGTTGGCAAATGAGGGCTTGATTGTTAAGTACTGTTTTGGTGTCATCGGAGTCTGATCGAACAAAGGAAGCCACGTGTGAAATGAAAAAACAACAACAACAAATTACTGTGTTCTTTTTTCTCGCTTTTTTTTACACGACGCAAGAGGCAGGGGTGCTTCTGCTAAGTTGCTGCTCATAGCTCACGCTGGACATTTCTCCAACGCCGTTCGTTATCCACGCCCAGATAATCTCATTAGAATCGAGTGCGTTTGCCAATCGTGTTCTTCTTCCTATTTGTGCCCGTTTCCGTGTGTCTGCGCCTCTTATTGGGTATTTTAATTGCATTATCTCTTGTCACCCCGTCGCCCAACTCAGCGCATCCAGAAAAAAATAAAATAAAGATACAACAGCAAAAGCGGCGTCATCCCTGCTGCCACTTTTGCCTCTGCGATGTCACATTTTTGCGTGCTTTTTTCGCTTATAGCAGCCAGTCGGATGATTGCCCGTGTTGACTTTGTACACGATCCATAGACGCCTCTGTCGTATCTGCGCCCTCATCGTTCCTTCTTTTTTGTTTGTTTTTGTATATTCACATTTTCTTTGTATATCCACGATCCCGTGTTTTTCTTTTTTCGTGTCTTCTTTGTCTTTCCATGGACACGTTCTTTGTCTGTACAAACTGACCTCCGCTTTCTTTTTCTTATCTTCTGTTCTCTACTCTCTCTTCATCTCTCTCGCTTTTCCTTCTAAACGTTCTTTCTATCCACACTCCTCTTCCTCTCTCTATATCTCTTTCTCTTTTTTTCCATTTATTCTTCTCCGCTCCCCTTTTCCTTCCTTCTCTCTCTTTCTTTATCGGCTTCCATGATAGGTAGGTAGTAAACGTTTATTGCAAGAAACATTCGAACGGTCGCCCTAGGCGTGGTTCGAGGAGGGAACAGGTTCTGAGGCAGTCTTTGACGTGAAGGAACGGCCGTGCTCAGAACGTCGACTCTAGGCCCGTGTTCTCTAAGTACAGGAGCAACGAGTCCAGGATCAGTGCGATTCTGGCCGAGTCTCCCTCATGCCGGGCCCAGCCTTCCAGGCTGGACGGCCTTGATGCGGGTGGTAGAAGACTAAGCGCCCTCTTTTTTCGTCGGTGAAGTGACCGCACTCCCACACGAGGTGGTGCAGGTTTGCACTCAGGGTTTCTTTGCAGTAGGGACAGATCTCAGGCTGTTCCAGTGAATGTTGGCGTTGCACCTGCTGCGGCTGTGGCGGGGAGGCCGGCGGACTGGCTGCCGACACTGGCGGTCTGTTTCGACCGATCTTGCCAGCACTCAGTTCCCATTTCCGTCGGTCGTGGGGGTCACGGCACTGCCGGTCCTGATCCTACGCAGAAGGACCATTTTCTTCCTGGAGTAGCGGCCGAGCGCGGATGGGGTCGGGTTCGCGCGGGAGGGAGGCCAGGAGCTTCTTCTTTAAGTCTTGTCTGACCTTCCTCATTGCGTCTTCAGGGTCGTATGGGGTCCGGTCTTTAGTCTCGTCTTGTTTCCTGGGGCCGGTCTTGCCAGAGTTGGCTGAAGTGCCGGGCAGGGAGTCCACACCTTGTGGTCGCGAAAGGAGAAACGTTGCTAACGCTTCCGCGGACCGGTGAGCGGCCTCGTTGCCCGGTACTCCGGCATGGCCGGGGACCCAGTGTACAGTGGCCTTAACGTTCTTGCTCTCGAGGCGCCTGGCGAGTGCAAGGATGCGCCGGGTGGTCGGGCTGTTGGGGTCGTGCTTTCGGCACCTTCGTATGGCTTCCTGGGCGTCGGTGTAGATGTCCACCGTCTTCACTAGTGGGTTCAGGCTTTGGGTAACGTGTTCCAGGGCGTGAAGGATCGCCTGGGCTTCGGCTTCACTCGGGCGTTCCAGCGGTCTTAGTTTCCCGGCTCCATGACTTGTTTTGGCGGAGATCGTGCCAGGCCGTGGTGGTGACTAGATCCTTGTGTGCTGCGTCTGTGTACAGCACGATGGCGGTGGGGTCTTCCAGTTTCGTGGTTACGACGGTCAGGTGCTTTTGGGCGTAGTCCCGGCGCCGTTCCGGTTGGTCCAGGCCCATATTCCGCGGTACAGGCGTGCTGGAGGCCACGTCTGCTATTTCCCAGGGGGTATTGGGCGGCCGAGTTTAGGAAGCGTGGACACGTCTTGTCGCAGGAGTCGTAGTATGGCCCTGCCCTGTCTAGTGTGTTGCAAAGAGACAAGGTGCAGTTCGTGCTGGTTCTTGGCCAAGTCCTGTAGTTTGGGGATGGCAATGCATCTGTGCAGCTCCTCCAGTTTCGTGTGTCTCGGTAAGCCCGCAATAGTTCTTCGGGCGTCATTCTGCCATCTTTCAATTGCTCGCCAGTGACTCTTATTCAACTTGTAGTAGTTTGAGCCGTAAAGTACCTTGGAAGCTAGCGCGGCCCGATATCAGGGTCTTGGCCACCTCCTCGCTCGCACCACCGGTCTTTTGGGCGATGCGGTGGACCAGTGCCGTGCCCTGTTTCCAGATATTGGCCATCCTGGTTAGCCATTCCTTGGGGGACTTTCGTTGGTTGAAGAACACTCCCAGGATCTTGTGCGTCTCTGCTTGGGCGATGGGGAGTCCACCGAAGGTCAAGTCGTGAGTTGGGCTGCCTTTGCGGGCAAGTATCTTGTATCTGGTTTTGTCTGGCGACGGGGAGAGTCCGGTCTCTTTGAGGAATGCTTCGATGGTGTCCAGTCCCTTCTGAAGGGTCTGCTCTCGCCTTGCCAGGTTCGCACCTGTCTATCGGCTTCATGGCTCAGCGTTTACTTAGCGCCATGGTTGCAGTTTCCTCCTTCAGATGGCGACACCGGTTACTGATAGTTTTTTTAGAGAGCCTAGATTTAAGAGACGGAGCACCTCACACCCCGGAGAGCGTTTGTAATTTAATGGCGGACACCGTAGACTAAATGCGCGTGCGCATGTGAATGAGCGGGTTTCCGCGTTGGAAGGAGGAGTGCGGGCGGTGAAGCTGAGCAAAGGTTGGACGCGCTTGCGGGAGACCAACGCTTTTGCCACCTCCTCGCGGCTCATATTGCAGACGTGATCCCTGAACCACGTGACTCCATTCAAGCGGTTGGTAGCACTGTAAAGTCCAGGCACTCTATTAATTCTTTTGCCGCCGCCTCGTCAGCTTCGAGACTCGGACTGTCTGGACGGCCTTAATTGGGGATAAGACCTGGCTTCGTTACCGATTGTGGCGTAAGAAAAAAGAAAAAAAATTGAGTCTGATAAGCTTTTTTTTTTTTCCCTTGAGGGAATGCGACACGGCCTCTTGAGGTCGAGACCGTGTGATATCGAGCGCGATAAATCCACCGGAAAAAAAAAATGGAAAAAAAAGCATTTTTGTAATGAGCATTGCGGGTGTCGCAAGGGTTAGCGAGACTGCTACTAATCCCTCAGAGAATACGTCCGAAGTAAGTGCGGAATTATTGTCTTCGCTGTCTGGAATAATTTATTTGAAGAAGTTGAAACGTCAGCGAGGATAAACCGATTCACTCGTAGAAAAGTTTGTGGAACGTAATACATCTGCGTGCTTCTTCCTTGTATGACATTGAGTCATACAGAAACGGTCCCTCTGCAGACATGATCAAAGCAAACAAATGTCTGAAGCAAACGCGCTTCCAACATGATTCAGCCGCGTCCGCAGAGGTCGTCATGTCTGCGGCAAACGTCCTGTCTTCTGTAAGATATATGAGCATGGTGACTTCAACCTAACCCTGGTTATATTTGCGAACTTGTGACTCTACGATCCCATCGATCTGCCCTTCGTAACCAAATCGCGATATGGATCATTACTCACGCGGGATTCCCGCAGCGTTCCTCCAACGAAGCTTCTGTTGGTGCAAAGGAATCGACTGACACATTTTTACAGAACACCCCTTCCCCCCCCCCAAAAAAAAAACACAAACAAACAAACAACAACAACAACAAACACAACAAGCAAACAAACAAACAAAGAACTACCTTGACTAACTATCGAAGCTCGTTGTAGCTTTCTAGAAAGTCTCTAGATAATTTTGCTTTCAAGGAAGTCCGCACGCACTCCGCGTGTACACCAATATGCATATATTATACGAAACATCCCTCACACTAGCGTCTCAGTTATTAAAAAAAAAGAACAATTGCAAAGCAGTACGAGTTTAAGTTGCAACGATGGGCGTGCAAACGTGTAAACTGTGCGAGTGAACTTTTTAGTAGACCACGGAGCGTTTTATCTTTTAGTTACGCGGACACCGTTAAATGCGATTAAATATAACTGAGCTCAGGCTTAACTGCGGTTAAGTATGCTCGTTTAACTGTGGTAGAATTGGATACGCACTAATTACAGTAGTTACAGGCAGCGCTAAAAGCAATTCAACATGCATCAAAACCAGTAATCTTAGCAGAAAAATACCACTCACAAAGCAGTAAGTAGTTGTGCATTACTACATCACACACTTATAGAGGCTGCTCGAACCCAGATACAAGTTAATGCGAGTTAAAAAAACATAGCTTTGTGCTAATAGCATGAGATAGCGTAAGATCAAGTGAAGCGGCAAGATGTGTAGCTATTTCTTTTTCTTTTGCTTTAAAGCACGTTGAGTGTCTGATAAATGTCAAAGTTTAAAATGTTAGAAAAGAGAACGACTAAATAAGATCTATTCGTAAACCAAATAAAAAAGACCGTTTTTTTTTTGCCCTGCCAGGCGATTTTAGGAAAATGGCACGTCTGAAAGAACACACGATCGCTTACTGACACGGCGTCGGCGAATCTTCGAAGACCGAAAGAAAGTCATGAAAATAGAAACCAACGCGAATCTTCACGGAGGCCAGAGCTGAAATTTCCGACTGTCAGCTTGATTTAGGATCACGAAGGCTTTCGACGAATGGCAGATTTCTTTTTTTTTTAAATCGCATAAACCGAGCACAACGGCACTCACGGACTCACACACACATTTAAAACGTCAAGTTTCAAGAATTATGGGGTGCAAGTACAGAAAACAAAAAAGCCTAACTCGAGCGAAATGAATCAGCACCTCATTGAACAGTGAGCGCGCTTCGAGCTTTCTCGCGACTCTGTCTCTTGAGCGGAAACCATAAGCACGCCATCAGTCT
>JAZHYW010039155.1:0-15428 GCA_037355805.1 Ixodes ricinus | reverse complement strand
CGTATTGCTTTCAGGTTTACATCCCAGCTAAGCTGTCTGAATTTCCATTAATGGGCTTCATGTCAGGTGTCTACTAACTCGGAAACCGGGAAAAATCCGGAAATTCATTAAATCGGGCAAGTCTGAAAAGTCACTTAAATTTCGACCAAGCAGCGTCGGGTCAAGGAGATTGAGGGCTCTCTTTCTTTGAGCCGACAGCTAACGACGGATAGTGGTTCAGGGTAACAATCAAAGACTTCTGAATTGGGTGAGTCACATTATTCAAAATAAACTCTAGTTGGGAACATAAGTTTAACAGTATTATGACCCCATACTCTGCGTTTCGATCAATCTTGACTTTGGGCAATTTCCAGTGTGCAGTAACGTCTACAAATGTTAGAATTATATTATTTACTTTGAATGCAAAACAATGTAGGGTAGCGTTAATGATTCGTATACCAGTCAGCCCGGTAAAATCTGAACCGCCTGACTAAGTTGGTCGGGATAGCTAAAATATAAACACCTTGTTCGACTCGCCAGGTTCGGGCTCATTTATCTCTGCCGCTGCTGGCCCGTCAAGCAATGGCGGCATTGGGACCCAACAGATTCACTTGACAAATTTATATATTTCGTTTTACTCAAGTTCAGACACAATGACGCACAGCCAATGCACCACCAAACAGCGTTCAAAAGCACAATGGTGGTGTTTGCTTGCGTTTTCTATATGTTCTATTATGGCTAAACACCATGTACAGGAAGGCCAACACTTTGGTGGCCTTTCTATGTGTGTTCATGGTTATATGTTGGTGCCTTCACTGCGGTTGCACCTATGATGAAACGGTATAGAATAAATTTAGAAATCCTATAATCCCCATAGCATCTTTGACATACAAAAAGTGGCGGAGAGTGAGTGCACTTTTAACGCGAGAAAATGTCATCGCAGGTGTGACGGGCCTCAAGCATTAGGTTTAATACATGGGCCACCTCCAGACAATAGGGAGTTTTAGTTACCAAAGAAAGAAATTGTTCTGTACGGAAAAGTTCCAGATATGTGTCAAAAAGGCAATATATTCATCCCGCCAGTTAATCTCCTCGTTTTTGTTTTAGGTGTAAATTCTCGAAAGCATCTATCATCTTCCGCCTGGTTTAAAGGGGCCCTGCAATCATAATTAAGCGTCTACCTTTTTTGCGGTTTCCACGTCTCTTGGGGTTCGGGCAAGCCAGCGGGCACGGAGAGAGTCACTAAATATCAGTGCGTCATATTTTAACCGGACGACGCGGAAACCTCCTCCACCGACGGGGCGACCCGCGGTACCGAAAGCGCGCGTAATGTGACGTCTTAGGTCCTGGGCTTACTACTGGTCAGAGCCGCTAAAAGCTTCTTTTTAGTCGAAATACAAAATATAAGTGGCGCGAACCGTTTCAATTATTTATAAAAGTAGTTTTTGTTCAGTATTTGAGATCAGAAAAGAAACAAATGCAGTTTATAAAGTACGGAAACAAGAAATGATCCGTCGACATACCCGCCACCAATCGGTGGAAAAGGCGGCGCCTACTAGAAAGGAGTAGTGGGATCAGGCGCCGACACGGAAAGGTCCCGGATGTACGCGGCGGCGCTGCGGCCGTAGGGACCGAAGGACCCGGCCGGCTCTGAGCGTTCCCAAGGCCTTCGGTGAGCAGCTTTGTCTTGCGGTTTGGCCGTTTCGCGGTATGGCAGCGCGAAGTGGCTCCCATTCTGAACTGATCTTTACCCCGTGTTTGCTGTCGTTTGTGGCCAATGAAGTGTCATGCCGAATTTGTGTTTAATCGCGCAGCAAATGCAATGAGAGCCGCTCTAGCTGCCCGCTACATACAGCCTATCCAGAACACGCTTTAGTGGCGCCCTCTCGCGCCGTCGACACGGAGTACGGCAGCCGTGAGCGCTCGCTCAGCTCACCACCCCTCGTCTAGTTCACGGCCACTCAAGCAACCAAGGACGTCATGAAGGAGGTTATTTTTTGCTTGTTTTTGTAATTTTAATTTGCCTATAACTTCTAAAATAAATCGAAATTCGAGAAAAGAAAAGTGTCATTAAGCACATGTCTGGTGTTTGTGTCGGTGCAAATTAAAAATTATTAAAAAGCCATTGCAGCACCCCTTT
Organism: Ixodes ricinus; assembly: GCA_037355805.1. Classification (NCBI taxonomy): domain Eukaryota; kingdom Metazoa; phylum Arthropoda; class Arachnida; order Ixodida; family Ixodidae; genus Ixodes; species Ixodes ricinus. Next base: position 13,309 of record JAZHYW010039155.1, on the reverse strand, counting down.
AAAAGTTGCCGGAAACAGCAATAAAACATTCTGCGTTAAAAAGGCCGGCTGAACCAGGCCTGGGGACGGGCCCATGTTCAAAATAACAATCGAAGGCTCGGCGTTTCACGAATAAATATTGTAGTCAAGACAGAGCTCGGCCAAGGCTCCAACCATATTCCAGATTCTGGCCGGCTTAACAGCCAGAACCCTTGATCCGTATCGCGAGATTAAGCCTAAAATCCGCCCACCCGACCTTAGTGTGGGTATACCCAGTAGGCACTGACAGTTTGCCTTCTATACATTCTAGAGCATAAGGTTCTCAAGCACTTTCAGCGAACCCAAAGCATGGCAGCTAAAAGAGTTACTAGCGGAGGCAGTGGCCATCTTGCCTTTAGTTCAGACTCCTAGTCCAGTGGTGCTTACTCTCAGAGCACGCCTTATCGCGACACGCAGAAGAGAAAGGTTTACTCTAATACTAAGTAGCGGGCGCGAGTCACCACTCATTCAGAGAAATTTCCAGCCGCTCATCTACCCTGAGGAAGCGCTACCCAGCAATCCATCCACTTGTCAGATAAGTTTTGACCCCTGGAAAATCCAAGTCTCGCACTTACCACTCTGCATTTGCGTTTTGTGGCTTTAGTTTGGCTTTCCATGTGTTATTCTGAAGTGGAGATATCGAAGTGACTATGTCTGGCTAAAGTGCTCCTTCAGACCTCACTGGACAAACCCGACATATCCACGACCGCGAGTTGATTTCCCACGCGTTCCAAATGATCTGAATAATACTTTACTACAATTAAAGTTCTCCTTGAGCAACATGGGGAAAAGGCGATTACTAGTCATGTTGAGGGTAAGAAAAACATGAAGCTGCGAAGAAATTTCTGGAAGCTGCTTCAGGCCCCAATTGTATCATTTCTACCAGCGGACTCTGCCTTCACGTGCCAAGCCACAGGCGCTTAATCGGACGTGCGCTTAGTGCTCAGCACCCAGCAACAGCGACCCAACACCTACCACGAGAGCTCTAAGCCTTCTGAAGATGTCATGGGTAGCTTTTATTGAAGGAATTAAGGGGGCACACTCTGATGGTCAACTTTTGGAACCTCGGCTATAAAATTAAATTAAATTTACAGGGTAGGCTATGGTCACGCTAGCAGGGTGCATAACAGAATTCTCAGGTCTGTCAAGTAAACGAGAACGAAATCGGCAACAGCTTATATCAGCAACACGCCCACATTGTTTAGTAAAATCCTATCGTCGGAAAAACTATCACAATATTCAAGATTTGTATTCGCTGGATATGCGGCAGAACGCCGAGGGCGACGGCCATGGGCAGGTTTTTGTAAGAAGTCAGTTATTTCTATAAATTTTTTCTTCTGCAAAATTACAATCCTTTTGGCCTTCTGTGTTCCTCTTCGCAAAATATCAACATTTTATAAAAGATGTCTATAAAGTTTTTATCAAACAAACCTATAGCCGCACTTCTATTAAATTTTCGTCAGGAAAGTGAAGAACTAGCTTCCTGTATTGCCACTATCAAACCATAGTTGACTAAATGGAACCTATAAAGGAAAGGGAACGGAGAAATGGGCAAGAAAAGCGTTCAAACCCTACCTTTCTTAAGCTTCAATGACAGGAAAATAATTTTAAAAATTAACTATGCAGTCTTTAACTAATGAAACTTTCTGGGAATAATTTCAGATGCTGTTGGATGTATTTATGTAATTTTTCAAAATAAACTTTTTTGCAGAAATTTTTTCCTGGTAGTGACCTCCTTAAGTCACAAAGTTTCCAGATCATGTGGTGCTTGAACACTATAATGACTCGGTGGATCTTTCCGCTCAGCCGCAAAGCCGCCTGCCTCACTGTTTCTGTTGAGGTTCCCCGTGTGGGACTGCCAGAAAATGCAGCTTGGTAAAGACAAAGTGGGATACACCATAGCGCTCATGGTATCGGTTCATGCTTTCAAGAGAAGTTGCCATGCAAGCCTCTCTAGTGTGCCATATCTGGTGGTTGCGCTTTATGAGTCACTGAACAAAGTAACCCAGAGAGAACAAATGGATGCACTGACTGCAGCTACTGTGAATCAAGTTATGGGAGGGATTACGACCTTTGCTTCGCCTGGGGACCGGGTGCCTCAGGGGAATCCCAGTGCCACATCCCATTGCGCAGTGGCCTGGCGGGTTGCTTACCAGCATTGCGGGCGTCGCCGCATGGGTTCAGCTAGCAGCCATGCCAACAACGACATGATCCCGGTATTCAACAACATTTGCTGGGAAACAAGCGTCCCTCAATAGACCTTTAGCCTATAGTGCCCAAGCATCAAAAGGAGAATGCCAGGGATTGGTGTTCCGCGCGCCGCGTACGTGCTGGCCTCAGCAACATTAAATTTTCTAAAGCAAAAACCTAAAACAAATTGTATCTTGCACGCCGCGTTTGTCAACGCTTCATTTTGGCTATTTACTTGAATATTTTATACGGGAAAGGCGTACGCGCGCGCTGTGGAACACCAATCCCTGCATTCTCCTTGGATGCTTGGGTAACCATAGCAATGGTCTCATAAGACACTGGCAGTCAGCGTGAGCCATAGGCACAAAGTGTGCCCGCAGGCGCCCGCCGACCTGAGAGCCAATGGGCAATTGTCTGAGCGGAGTCATCGCCAGGCCGGACGAGCTCACGCCGCTACCTGTCGTCGCAGGAGTTCGGGGCCAGGGCTGCGGCAGACAAACGTCCACAGGTGTGGCGACGCCCGACTGTCAGAGCCAGGGGAATCACTAGGCGTGGAGTCATCGCCGGTCGGACGAGCCTGCGCCGCGGCTTGACCTGTTGCCCGGAGTGTCCAGGACTCCCTGACCACACGGCCGTCCACTGGGGGCAGGCCCAACTCTCTCTCCCGGTCGGCTGTCTCCGAAAACGGGAGACGCGCGGAGGCGCGCGAGAGGGTAGGCCAGCATGGTGGACGTATTCGTACAGTCGACATGGATGATCCCTGCATCTACCAGCGTTTATTGAGTACCAGGGGTCCCCAACAAGACACTGCGGTCCGGCGGCGCCGTGGACACAGTGTGCTTGCAGCGCCCGCCGACCTGAGAGCCAAAGTGGTAATTGCGAGCGGAGTCATCACCCGGTCGGAGGAGCTGCACGCCACTACCCGTCGGAGGAGGAGTTCGGGGCCAGGGCTTTCGGCAGACGGACGTCCACAGGTAGTGGGGACGCCGACTGTCAGAGACCAGGGGAATCGCGAGCGTTGGAGTCATCGCCGGTTGGACGAGCTCACGCCGCTGACTCGGCCCGCTCGCCCGGAGTCCAATCCAGGAGTCCCCGAACACACGGCCGCCCACTGGAGGGCAGGCCCGACTCTCTCTCGCAGCGATCTCGCTGTCCCCCGAAATCGGGGAGACGCGCGGAGGAGTGCGAGAGAGTAGGCCAGCATGGTGACGTAGTCTCTCTGACACGATACGGAGCTGACCGGGCCAAAGTCAGACAGGCTTCGGTCGGAACGTCTCGGCTTACGCCTTCTCGGGGAGAGGAAACCAGTGGCTCCCACAAGGTACTGGGACCAAACTGACGCCACTGTAAAAACTCCGCTTACTTAAGGGTAACTGCAAAGAAAAAAAAGTGTATTTTTAAACAGCCTAGTCAGGGACAAGCATGTCAAAAAACAATTTTTCCGCCAAAAAGCAAATCTTTACAGTAATATTTATTGCGCAGGACTGATTTTAGTTTGGCGGCTATTTCACCCGTTTTGAATCGCGCGCCACGAAGTTCCTATTACATCGCCACAGAGTCGCGTTATACGTCACGGAGTGACGTTACCAGCCACTCCGCTGACGTCGAAAGAGCGGGAGTTTCAAAATGTGGAGAGGTTGGGACTCCACTAAATTCACGTCTGTGGCGTAATATTGCTAGAAAAAATTTGTTTTTTCGCGGAAGATTTGTTTTGATGTCATGCTTCGTCCCAATTAGGCTGTTTCAAAAAACACTTTTTTTCTTTGCAGTTCATGTTTCCTGGGGCAGACCTACGCAGCAGACCTCGTATCTGCTTTCAGGAAAGGCACAGAAGTCATTAAGCAAACAAAGGTACTACAGGTGCCAACGGATGGACCCAATGTAAATTTGAAGTTCCTGAGGGCCCTCAAAGAAGAACTTAGAAGCCTCCGACACCTGTCACCAGATCTTGGACATTGAAAGCTGTGGACTTCACGTCGTCAGTGGTGCATTCAAGACCGGTCACGCTGCGACGCACTGGGATCTGGTAGTGTTTCTTCGTGGGAGCTATAACCTGTTCAAGTGTGCCAGTAAATCGTGCAGACTACAGCCCACTTCACGGAAGTGCTCTGTTTCCATTGAAGTTCTGCTCGGTAAGGTGGCTTGAGAATGGCAAGGTGACCTCGAGTAGCACTTGATGTTATTCCAAACTTAGTTAAGTTTGCGAAATGCTCAAGGAAGCCAAGAAAAGAAAAAAAGCCAGCATGTGCTAGCTACAGCACTCTTGAAAAGGCAGTAGGTGACCAGATGCTGCCAGTAAAATTGGCTTTATGCTCTCGATTTCTGAAGAACTCGAGCCATTTCTGGCTGAATTTTAAACAGACAATCCCTTGCTTCCCTTCCTTGCCCCTGCGTCGGATTGCCTTTTACGGTCACTACTGGCTAGAGTCATCAAGAAAGGTGTCCTACAAGCTGCCAACAGATCTTCCTAGCTGCTTAGGATCGACTTGAAGAAGCCTGACAACGTCGTTGCAGCTGCTGCATCTGACATTGGGTTTGCTGCTAAGAATGAGCTTCGCAAGATCCAGAAACTATAGCAATTGGCTGTGCTGAGCTTCAAAAACTGTAATTCCTTCGTGAAGAGATCTTCACAAAAGGGATGGACGGGTCACTTTTGAAATACAAGTTGACAAGAGGTGCAAACTGCTTGGATCCGGCTAGTGTGTTGTCTCCGGAGGTTGACAAGAAACAACTGTGCATTGCACTGGAGGTGCTAGTGGAGCACCAGTGGATGACTGGCTTGGAAGCAGAGCAACCCACCGGTCCTATGTAGAGATATGCCTCACTCAGCTCTGTACAGGCGGCATTGAAGGATTTTGACAGGAAATAGCAGAGGCTGGATGCCCTCTGGTTTGAGTTGTGTTCACGGGACCACAAAGAGCTATTTTCGTTTGTCAAGCTAATTTTCTGCTTGTCTCATGGCAACGCAGCTGTGGAACGGCGATTCTCTTTGAACAAGGAGTGCCTTTCGAAAACCTCACGGAAGACTCACTGATAGCGCAAAGAGTGGTGTATGATGGAGTCTCAGCAATGGGAGGGGTGGTCAGAGTTGATCTCACGAACAGGTTGGTGCAAATGGTTTGTGGTGCCAATGCCCAATGGAAGGTGGAGCTACAAAGAAAGAGGCAAGAGAGATTGGATACATCAGAAGCCGAAAGGAAGAAGAAGAGAGTGGCCACTTACTCTAGTCAAGGAGCTTCAACAAAGAAGCAAAGGGTCCTAAATGAAGCACAGTTGCAAGTTTCTCATTTTGACAAAGAAATTAACTTCCTGAAACAGTAAGCCCTGGTCAATGCTGTATTCTAAACATCTTCAAGTGTGAAGGTAGTTGCTTTATCTAACTAAAATAAAATATTTTACTTTGCAGAATAGTGTCTATTTATACTATATTGTGTTTTGGTGTCAGTAGTCGTTTCTGGGTGTAGGTCAGGGAATTTAATTAAGATAGTCAAAGAAAACCTGGAAAAGTCAGAGAATTTGAAGAAAAAAAAAACAATTTGGTAGACACCCTAGGAGCCCATCTTTAACCACAAGTTACCCAAACTAGCATGCACTAAACCTTCACTTGTTCAGTGCCTGGGTCTGAAGCCCATTACAATATGGTGGCCACATTGATGAACACTGGGTGCACTGTGCATTGGATGTCACAAATGAGGGTCTTGCACCATAAATGTTTTATAAAACAGTCAATGTTTTGTCCTGAGTGTAGGATTTTGTGTTTTCAGAGTTTATATCGCGTGAAATTCTGAGTGTGTTTTTCGAAGTTTATTTTTTGCCCAAAACTCTGAGTTTATCTGAGTTCATGGGAGTCTATTTATGATAGATTTCCGATTCTCCGAGATCCTGAGTTTAATTTTACTATGTGCCAAATTATTTAAAATTCAATTTAAAAACAAATATATCCAAACACAGACCTGTCCTAAATTTGTAAGAACTCACCTGTATCTAATGGTATTTCTTGAGCTGGATTTGGCTTTCCAGCTCAAGTAATATCTTGCTACTGGTAATACAGTCGCGAACTGATTTTTCAGACTTCGCAGGGAGCTAGAAAATGCCAGAATAATAGACCAGTCCGAAAAATCAGCAGATTTTATTTTTTATTTATTTATTTTACCCTCAGGGCCAGAGGCATTACAGAGGGGAGTGGAAAAACAAACAAACAAAAACAGCATGAAACAACAGTGAAACATGAGTTAAGTAATAGGAAAAACATTGTTACTAACACTTGTGCGAAAAAGGTCACAATCAACAATAGATGCAAGGGATGGAGGTAACTGGTTCCATTCCTTTGTAACTCTCGGGATGAATGAGTTAAAATATTTGTTATAACGGCAAGATGGAACTCCTACTTTGTGCTGATGATCTAGACGTGCTGAAACGATGGATGGTGGGGTTAATAGCCGATTTCTGAGTACCGGGTTGTGGGTGGAATATTTTGTGAAAAGACAAATGCTAGAAATTTTACGGCGATGTGCGAGGCTGGGTAAAAGTAAAATGTTCTTCATTGATGTCACACTTGCGGTACGGTTATAATTAGTTAGTATAAAACCTGCGGATTTATTCTGAATGGGTTCGATTAGGTCACTAAGGTAGGTCGTATCGGGATCCCAGATGGAAGCTGCATATTCAAGTTTAGAGCGTACTAGAGTTTTATAAAGAAAAAGCTTTAAGGATGAAGGGGCCAGAAAAAAGTTCCGTTTAAGATAACCAAGCATGCGGTTAGCGTTATTAGTCACGTAAGTAGCATGCAGATTCCAGGAAAGATCAGAGCTAAGGATTACACCCAGATACTTGTAAGAGTCAACAGGTTCTAATGGTATGTTATTCAGTTTGTAAGTGGTAGAAAAGAACTTATGGTTACGCATTAATTTACTTTTTAACGTTAAGTTCCATGTTTGTAAGCGGTGACATTAATTTACATTTTTTAATGTTAAGCTCCATTGACCAAAGCTCGCACCATTTCAAAATAGAATCCAAATCATGCTGTAAATGTCGGGAATCCGACATTTACAGCATTTACAGATTGAAAAACTTGCCTTTATTGCGTCAAGCGGGCTTAAAAAACCCATCAACAGTGCCTTGCTTTTGATTAGTACTCCTCCTTTTGCGTTCGGCCACTTTCTATTATCTTGAGAATCGCTGCCTCTTCTCTAGCGTTCTGGTGGAGTCCTTTCCATGCTTCTTAGCGACACTTTGCAGCAGCGGAAGAACAGATGGGGCCACGACGCCCAAGCCAGTGTAGTTTGAAAACACAATTCACCGAGACAAGATGAGAGGCGCAAGTCCACGACTGCAGAATGGCAAATGAACAAAACAAACTGGTAACTATGAAGATGATGATGTTGCGCAGTTAGAACAGAAAAACAGCCGTAGCATAGCGTCACCTAGTGGTAGGACTTAGCAGTGCTCCAGTAGCGCTGCCAAACCAAGCCAATCCATGTACAGCCAACATAGAATCTAAAATGCGTGGCTTCTCGGTGATGTTTCCTGCTGATCGCTCGCAACGATTTTGTCCGAAAAATTTAACTTTAGGTCTTCAAGCTGTCCGAAAGATTGGTTGTGAATATGCACTATTTCTATCTGGTACGTCATGGTCCCTACTTTAGCTGCAAAATATTGAACAAGTCCGAATTATCAGCGTCCGAAAAATCATTCGGTGACTGTACTACTCTCTGTCCCACAAGAAAACTTGCAAACAAGTGTTGCTTTAATAAATATCAATGCTTTAAAATCACTGTACTCTTTGACACAATCTCTGTAAAGTTTGTTTTCTTGCCATCCTCTTCTACCGCTTCACCCTGAGGCTGCACGGGGTGGAGTGGTGAGCTATAACCTTTAGCTACCCCCAGTGCCTCCTGTGATCGTAGGTTTTCACTTTTATAAGAACACAAATCCACCTTCTTTTAAGAAGTCTATTCTGAAGACTAGGACAGTGGCTTTTGTCGCGACCCAAAAATACAATGACCTGTGAAGAAAAAAACTTGTTGAGATAAGTGGCGAGCCCCCTTTAGTTGATAGTCCAAGATTTAAAAGGAAACCACCGAGGCCTCTCCTCAGAACCACTGACCCTGTGCTCTGACCAAGCTTATTTGTAGAATACCTTTCCTTTTTTATCACCATCGTGACATCGAAATTCAGAGTTTTTCGAATAAATATGAATTTACAAAAATTTTACCAGCACGATTTTTTGGATTTTATTGGATTTATCCAAAAAATACGAAATCCTACCTAGTGTGTGATACAGTAGCATTGTCACTGACAGGATAAGAATGGCAGGGAGGTCCTTCAGTCCACAGTCTTCATTCTGTCTCTCTCTATCCATTTCCAGTCTGAGCTTCCTACAATTCAACGGCTTGCGAGCTTCGAGCAAGTTCATGCAGCCAAAGCGCGGTGGAAGGCAACAAGTGCTTGCATGAAGGCTAAAGGCCCGTTCACACACTTGCAACTTCTTAAAACCGAGTGCCTTGGAACCTCTTAATATCTCACGAGGAGAGGACACACTGGTACCAATTATTGGGTAGCACTGGAACACTGGGCGGTCCCGTACACAGGTGAACCTCGATTTAACGAAGTCACCGGGACCCGCCAACTACTTCGTTAAATCGGGAACTTCGTAAAATCGAGGAAGGGAGACCTCGTGCATAGGCTGCGCGAGGAAATCCGAATTTGTTCGTTAAATCAGGAAATTTGTAAAATCGGGTTTCGTTAAATAGAGGTTCAACTGTACTCTTCAACTTCTTTCGGGCATCATTCGTTTTCGCTTGGCCTGAAAAACTTGGTAATGTTATAAACAAATATTTCTAATAAGTAGTATGTACATTTGACCTCGCAAATACCGCCAAACCTTCGCTCCAGTGAAATGCAGTTCCAGGGTCGCCGCATAGATGGCACCAGCATGTCAGTGTGTTCTCCTGTCGTAAGAGATTTTAAGGGGTTTTAAGGCGCTCGGTTTTAAGGAGTCACAAGTGTGTGGAACGGGCCTTAAGCGTCACAAACAGACACCCTATCGGTCTCATCCTCCGAGTGGCTATAGTATGTGCTAGTTCATTGAATGATGTGTAGTAACACGGCGGAGCTGCACAGTTGTTGTAGTGAATGGTTCTGGGTTTTATTGTTTTCAAAAGTAATTGGATGTGATGCTTGCTCCTATGGACCTTGTTTCTCTAGGCCAGGTAGCACCGTTGCATCCATAAGACGCAACCATTTAATGTTTACACGGGGTGGGACCGTAGCATCTGATCACACTAAAACCAAGGGCACATCGCCCAAGCATCTGTCAGCATCTTTTTCACACATGCTAAAAGTATGTTTTCTTATCGCGATCTTTATAATGCAAAAGCATTAACTTTCCCATGAAGCAAACCGGCATTATCAGCTTTTGAAACTGCGCCAAATGGCACCTAAATTCCCCTGTCCCAATGAAGCGAAGCCTGTCGTCTGTAGTAGCAATTTGATGGATAGGCTCCCATTGGCTGGCGCGTGTCATGGTTTCAAGAAACGAGGCTCCCATTGGCTGGCACGCTTTATAGTTTCAAAGAACGCCACTCCATGGCACTGTAGGTCCCACGCCAATAAAAGGAACACGGCGGCGCGTGCTCGGCCGCTTCTGCTCCTTTTGGCGTCGACGAACATGGTGGCGCCTCAAGCATCTACTGCTGCAATCTCGGCAGTAAGAAACCTGCCCGTCCCCTCAGGTACACCACAGATGAACTAGGGGAGCGGAATGATGCATTGCACAACGAATTAGTTTCTATTTATCACTTTGCACTCTCTACCTGACGTCTGCCGCAGCTGATGACGTTATCCCGAATGAGTCAGTTCTTTATTTCGAGTGCCCTTACTTTTTTTAATTACTATTCTCAATTGTACGAGAAGAAAAAACTGTGTCAGTCTCTAAATGTTGGTCGTTGAAGAACTGTTCTTTGCTATCATCTAAATCAACGACCGTATAAAAACAACCCCATTGTACATCCTTCACATATCCGAAGCGCCGAAACAAATTACTACTCTGCATCTGTTGTGTAGGACTCTAAATATGCAGATGTGCATCATTGTTTTTACTTGTTCTGTGGTCTTTTCTTATCAGAGGTGTTACTTTAAAATGAACATGTTTTATGTACTCCGAAATACTAGTTGGCAGCAATTATGAGCCAAATGGAAACATTGTGGTTTAATATCATCTACCAGTGTACCTCAATCAGCTTACATTTGTTGGTCATCACATTATTTACCCTCTTGCAAGTGCTATGGTGTCATCTATAGGTTATGAAACTGGCAGGTAGTTGTAATTGGTATTACAGTCCTCCAAAAAGCAGGAGTTCCCGCTGTCCTTAGAAATATGTCTTTCATACCAAGCGCTTCGCTTTCTGATGGCAGTGGTAACATTCTAAGACGGTATGAGCCTTTATTAACGTCACCGTGTTTATTGATCTCTGGAAGATCACAAGCTTTTGCCCTGTTATTCCATTTTCATGTTACCTTTGTCACCTTCTGAAAATATTTGCATTGTGTCAGTGGAAATCTTGTCTGCTGGGCCCATGCAAAGAATAACAGCTCCTGATGAAGCAGTTATCAAGGGTGACAACAGTGTTTCGGTTACTTGAGCCAGACAAATGACAGAAATACTCTAAATACTTCAACAGCTGACACCACTCCCAACCTCCGAGAGGACAGGGTAGTGCATAGAACCAGGAAGCTCATGGGTTGCATCCCAAAGTCGCACCGACTACATGTTTGTGACTCTTGCTTTAGTCTATACAGCGAGCAAGTTCATATGCTTGTTGCACAGCTGGTTCAGTGACATCACAGTGCCAAGCTCTGTTTGATAGGATAATGTCTAGACAAAATGGCTAGCTGCCTTTCTCTGCCCTCTTCATCCGTCTGATCAGAGCGAGCAAGATCATTGTCTGCTCCTTGCACAGAAAGAGCAGTGTCATCAGGGTTAGGCGTTCAGGTGCCAGATGTCCGCGTCGTTTTGTAGTCCGACACCTAGCAATAGCTGTCTTACTTTTTCTTCTTCCTTCGAAAATCCATCGATTCTTTACAAATGAGCACTTGGCCGTCGAGAAAGGGGACAGGGAATGCCTCGAAGGTTATGTTATTTTTTATTGAAGAACGAGGAAATCTTGACCGAGATGTTGTCTCTGCTCTCCACCACCGCCGGTGAGCAATCAACAGCTGTGGAGCTTCGTCTTGTTCGTCGAACACAAAATCACTCCCTCTCTCACGCACAAGTGGGCGCATTTCACTCTGACTTTCTGGCCATATAGCTTTAAACTCATTTCATCAGGTTTACAATATTCTTCACGACTCGGTAAACACAGAAAGTCAGCCAAGAGAGTGAAGCTTTTACTAGAAACATTACACACAATGTCACGTACTGCCTCTACTGCTATGATGATGGAGATGAAGAAAACACGCAGACCAGGGCGTCACTGCTGTGTCATGTTTAAGTGATTTTCTTTTTCTCTCCTTCCGCTGAAGGGGTGACTTTTCCTACTGCTACTTGTCCTGGGCGTTCTTTCTTTGGTTAACCGGTTACTAACAAGCATAGCGATTAACTCCGACAGGTACCAAAGAGTTTGCACTGAAGTTTGCAAGCTGTGCACCGTCTTGTCGCCGGTCTCACTTAGGTGGCATGCTGAGGGCAACGGTGCGCCCTGTACGTCATTAATGAGCGTGAAGAGTCCTGGTTCGCGAACCAGGAGTGTCTCGTTCGGAGCTAACACGTATTTGGTGCCCTGGACGTCTACCTTCTGCAGAGCCGACCCTCTGCCAGAGAAACGTCTCGGTGTTCTCGCACTGGGAGCCGTGGCTCCCATTACCCAGGACGAGGGCCTTTGTCTGGTGCTTGCCCTCAAACAGGTCCCTGCATTGTGGGAGAAAACATGTTGAAATATAGTCATTGATAATAAGAAACGGTGATTGTTAGGAAGATTGAGAGTGGAGGTCAAGATGTGATTACACACTTGTCCTAGGTCTACAGTCACCCCAGCTGTTGAGCAGCTTATGATATGGGAAGGCAGTTATCTACAATAAGCGGAACGTTTCAACATACAACTCCGCCCAAGCGCAGAACTGGGCGCTTTTCTCGTTAAATGGCCCTGATCATTATCAGTTAAAAAGTTGTTAACTTCCTTCTGTATCGAAAAGCCTCATCTAACCACCTGCTTAATTTTCTCTTTGGCACTCGCAATTGAACTCAATATTTATGACGGTGATAATTTAAAGGGACAATGAAGGCAATTTAGGACATCTTTTTGCCGATTGAACTGGGTTCCAGGCACGTCGCAGGCCACGTTGCCCAAATTTCAGCCGAAACCGGCGCTTGTGTGCCGCGCAAATCAATAAAACAGTCGCGGTAATAATCGCCCTGGGATCGACTGGGGCGACGCCCCGAGAGTTGCGGGAGAAGCCAGGAGAAGCGGAGCTCACGTGACCGATGCGGGGCCAAGAAGCGCCACGTCACAAGCGGCGCGTCAGCGATTGGTCGCTGACGCGCCGCTTGTGACGGCCAGAACGGCCAGATCGCTGCCGCTTTCCCCTCGGCGCCTCCCCCGCGTCCGTCCTTGGGCATGCGGGTCGCTCGTTGCCGGCTGTGCGGTCTCCGTCGGGTGATAGCAGAGGCCGCCACGCACGTACTCCCGTACCGTTGGTGTTCGGTTACTGAACGGAAGCTCGAACTCGCTCGCGAGAGCGGCATTGCCTTCCATGTTGACAAATTCGGCGAAACGACCGCGCCACCGCGCTGCTATAACCCACCGCGGTAACCAGAGTCTCGACGCCCTAAATGCTACCGGTACCGACAATTCACATGTGACGTCACTCCCTACGTCACCTCCGTTTTCGGAGGCCCAAAAACGAGAAACGCAGATAGTTGAGTTTCGGTTTCTTCAGTTCTTTCGTAGGTATAGAAATATGCGTCACAAATGTCTATAAAAATTTAGGCAGTATGCCAGGTTCCCAAGAAGCCTAAAAACACAATTTTAAAAAATTAAATTAAATCGCCTTCATTGTCCCTTTAAGGGGTTACAGGTGCTCTGTTGAAGAAGACGTCAGTGGT